>JANIJG010025962.1:18427-103064 GCA_024611175.1 Megaceryle torquata
CCATTGTTAACATAAGTCTGGTCTTCTAATGGGTCATTTTTTAGAAAATTAATCCAGATCTCTATTTAGACCATACTTTTCTTGAATGTTTTTGGTTTTTTTTTTTTTTTTTTTTTTCATTTTACATTCCAGGATCAATGTGCTTGAATATATATAGTCCCAGAACAGCATTAGATAACTTGAAGAATGTCATATCTTTCCTGGGAAAATAATATCAAAAAAATTGCTTAATTCACCTTATGGCAGAGAGAACATACTATTTTACAGAGGAAAAAAACCATCCAGAATTATTGTGAAGTAGTTCATATACTCTCCTTGCCAGAAGGTTAGGGTGCTTGAATTAGGTTTTCAGCTATTACCTAGAAGCCCTCTACAGAACCCATCTGAGATGTTTGTCTTTCCTCTCTGTTGTACTGTGTTTGCAAAGGAGCTCTGGTGTGGTGTTGGAACGTAGTGTTGTTTGAGATAAGTTAAAGCTTTTCATTTCCAGGAATCGCTGCAAAACAAATTGTTTTATTTGGTCTACAGTGGTGAGGGGATTGGATGAAGAGTATTGTTGTGATGAGTAGGTGTAGTATTTATTCTATCCTTCTGGGTAGTTTTTCAGTATTTTTTTACATACAGTTGTTCCTAAAAACAATCAAAAGCAACTCAGCTGCAAGAAACTTTTTACCTTTTTTTTTTTAATAGACATCAATAATTTCAACAGTTATTCTGAATCTTTTAATTTATGTAGGTTGTGATCATGACTGTCTAGCAGAAGATAAGTTCTTGCTTATGCTTAAAGAATGTTTATGTAGGAGCAATGTAACTTGAAAACTTAAAATACAGACCAAGATATATAAGGTACACTTAAAAAAAACTTTTTACTGTTTTAAAGGCTGATTTAGGAAACAGATATTTAATCTGGAAGAACACATTTAAATGTTTTATTACAAATTGTATAACATAATTAGAAAGCATGTAAACAATTTTTTGCATTTTTGATCTTAATGTTTAGGTTTTAAAATCTACTTTTAATTGCCAGATCTCCAGGTTTTTTAATGTCTGGTTCCACTATCCTTAGGTGTTGTTACTATCTAGCTGTTGTTAAACAGTTTAAACATAATTTAAGTCAGGTCAAGTAATTTTTTGTTAGCAAACTGCAGTAAATTGTGTATAACTGGTGCAAATTCTTCTTTAATTTTCAAATCATTTAATGCCAAGCATTGGTTGTTTTACCAACAGTTTTAAGCAAGTATGGGTCAATGTGAAAGGCATCTGTTTTCAGAGAATGAGTGCATGTTAGGGCTATATGTGTGTGAAAGTTGGGGGAGTTACACATAAGTACAAGATGACATGTATTTTTTTTTTTTTTTAGATGTTCTTCCAAAAGCAGAATCTCATCTCAATGAAATCAGAAACAGAATGTTTACACAGCTTCAGCCTCAGCTGAAGTGTGAATTGGGTAAGTAGTGCAGCATCTCAGCATTTACACTCAGGAAACTCTACATGTAAGTCAGTACATAAAAATAAGTATGTACGTATGCATACAAGACAGTTTACAAATACATTTGTTTTTATTAGTGACACACACATGCTTTACAATGTGATCATCTGGTTTGTCCCCGACTGTTTTTGACTTTTTAGAGAGCATATTCTCATCTTGGTAACTGTGCTGTAGTCGTGAAATTGTCACTAATAACAACCTAGTAACATAGATCAGTCACTTTGCTGTGAGGATTAGAAATAGAGTCTTGAAGGGATCACTGGAATTAAAATGAGCAATAAGCTTCTCTTCCTTTTTGAAGTACTGAAAGCTGATTTCAGATATTCAGCAACTGTTTTTTTCTGCCTCATCTTTGAAGGTAAGAAGGAGAGTCCAGTATTTGCACTCCCTCTGCTCTTAAGACTGGACCAAGAAGCTGAGAAACTATTCTTGCATTCGTTTTCATGGAAGTTTGAATGTGTACGTTGTGGCTACAGATACCAGACACGGTGAGATTTTTATTTGAGTAGCTTCTATGTAACTGTTCTACCTTTTTTAAATCTGCATATAATAGTTGATTTTCCTCAGATCTCCAGGTTTTGTACAGCCGAAGCTTGTTGGTGAAGTGCTATGTGATCTGCTTTTTTAGGCTAGCATTTGCAAATAGTTTATTGCTGCGTTGTGTCTTAGGAATCCATGTTACCACTTGAGAAATACTTGACAACTGTGTGAGTCCCTTGTAGTGCTCACTTAATTTTGTATTGAGAATGTACAAATTGTTTTAGTTCTAAGTATATACCTAGTACAGATACTCTTCAATAGCAAAATTGTAATATTCATTTGGATTACAAAGAATCAGAGATCTTATCACATAGTATCTCTGTTTTAAAATAGTATTACTGGAAAGTAACTTCTTGAGAATTGATTTAGTTCTGTGTGGCTGCAGGTACAAGGTAGTAATTTAGGCTCCTTGTAGAGTCAGCAGAAAAAGAGACACCTCCAGATGACAGCTCACTACTTGAAAAATACCTGGTAACAAGGCTCCCCTTTATTAGGCTTATACAGTAACATTCTAGATCCCAAATTAAGACAAGATTAATGCTGTCTCTTACACTGCCAGTGCAGTCCTGGTTAATCAGATGTGTTCAAGAGCCTGTGGGTTTGTTTTTTAAAGTTGAAAAATCTAGGTTAGATCGAATATAAAGGAAGTCCTTTCTATGGCTAATAAATGCATATACCATGTTATTTCACTTTAATATCCCATGCATTGTATTCTCATACTGTATAACCTCTGTGTAATCTCTGCTCTGAAAGGACAGGTTTTTGAAAATAAGACTATAAGATGGATTCTGAGGTAATTTGTTACTGCTTCTTCCTTTCCTTGAGATTCTCTGTTAGCTAGTAAATTATGCAGATCCTGGTACAAGCTGTGTCTAATGCTGGAAAGGAAACAGAGATAACATGCTAAGGCAGAAAGAGCAAATAATGGGAAACTGAAGGCCACAAAGCTGCTGAAAACAAATGGTGACATACTGTTTGGCAGAAATTAATTCAGTGCTGACTTGGATGTGATGCAGTCACCGTGGAATTCACACAAATGATACGAATATGATCAGAATTTGGTTTTGTCATAATGTTTTTATAACTTTTCTTCTCCCGATGAAGTGTGTATATTAATTGTTTTCTAATCAGCAACTCAGCTCACTCTTTTTTCATGTGTGTTTGTGTGTCCAGATTTAGGAAAACACTAACAACTTTCACAAATATAATCCCTGATTGGCATCCACTTAACGCTGTTCATGTTGGACCATGTAATCACTGTAGTGACAGATCTCAAAGAAGACAGATGATTTTAGAAAAGTAAGTTTGAATATGTGAACTGGAGAATAGATTACATAAAGTTCTGAGAATGTATCTCTTTCAAAACCAAACTATTTTCCTGAGTTTACAGAGATTTGGAACTTGAAAGTCTGATAAATACTTATTTGTTAAGATTTTTAGATCCTTCTTAAATGCTGAAATGGCAAATAGTGTTTAATGATTATGAAACATAGTGAAGCATTTAACATGCTGACCAGCACATGTGTTTGAGCCGGGTCATAAATACTTACTATCAAGTAGTAGATACAGACAACAGATACCCAGTGTCAACCTTTTCACAGCCCCTGCTGTTGGTGGGTAAAACTCTTGCTTGATCATCTGTTTACTACTTTGACTTGAGAACAATGTCTGTTCTTACTGTGGTTATGGCACAAGTTATTTCCTGGTTTTCACCTTTTCCCCACTCCCCAAATCCCTTATGTGGCTGGGTTTTCTCACCTAATCTGTAATGGATTATCCACTTGGGGTATTCTTATCCCTTTACTGTTGTGCAATCTGAAGAGTCCTGTGTGGTGGTAGAGCAGTATGAACAGAACTACATACTCATTGAGATGCCTTGCTTTTTCATTAGGAACTTTTGGAACTATTTTGTTGTAATAAACTGATTCTTTATTGTTTCTTTATTAG
Organism: Megaceryle torquata; assembly: GCA_024611175.1. Taxonomy (NCBI): domain Eukaryota; kingdom Metazoa; phylum Chordata; class Aves; order Coraciiformes; family Cerylidae; genus Megaceryle; species Megaceryle torquata. The sequence continues at coordinate 22,404 of JANIJG010025962.1, forward strand.
AGTACCCACAATATTTATGTTACATTTCGTAGAAGGCTTGCCACATAACAACCTGAACAACTATTCATTTCAGTTTGAAAAAGACACCTACCAAATAACATCTACTGTTCAGTATCAAACAGATAAGAAGCACTTCATAACTTGGTCTTTGAATCCGGATGGTAAGAGCCATAAATTCTGTTATAATACTTCATGAGTCTCTATCTACTTTGTGGGTTACTGCAATAGTCTCTACTGTCTGTATATAATAAGGATTTTTTTTTTTTGTCTGTATCCTAAACTTCCTATTAAAATTTTGTGAATAATTGTGGGAACTTTGTTACTCAGAGTGAAGGTTTCAGTTTGGTTTAACTGATTGGTTCAGCAGTGTTCTGTCCTACACTGTACTCACTGGCAAAAGTTACTTGGGTAAAGTTTTTTTCCTTCATAACTTTGTAAAGGTTTAAAAATACAATCTGAGCGTGGCTGTGGGACAAATGGTATTAGTTATTTTGAAGCCAGTTATTAATCTGTTCTTGGCTGGAAGCAAGGAAACCTGTGGAACTACCAGTATTAATGAAGTTTCATTTCTGAACTCTACTGCACCTGAGGAGTAGGGGGCACAAACCCGTATTAGAAACATTACTAATGGTATGGTGGTTGTACCATTGATGGAACTCCATAATTGGAGAAGTTAAAAAGTTGGTATTTTTATTCTTGTGCTTCTGTAGAGAGAATGGAGTGCAGTCTTATCAAGTGTTGTGACATGAAAATTGTCTAAAACATACGGACAGAGTTTAAGAAGAAGCTAGGAAGTGCCTCATTAGGGACATCCTATAGATCATTCTTAAAGCTGTAAAATATTTACTATCTACAAAAATTTTGGAGATGATGGACAAGTTATTAAGTGAGCAGTTTCTTTTAACCACCCATACCTCTCACCCAGACAATGTAAAGGTCTGCAGACAAAGTTAATTCAGGAGGTGTTTTTTCCCTCAGACCTCTGTGGGTATTTTCAGACAAGATACCAGCATCATTAAGTCAGACACAAAAAAATCCCTCAGCTTTGTTCTTTAGTTGACCTACTCTGACCTGCAATATTGGTACAAATCCTGCCCGTGTTTGGTCTTTTTACAGTGGAAATCTCTGGGTTTTTTACTGATGTAATAAAGAATGGAGAGGGGAAAAAAAATAAATCTTTCTTTTCCACTTATCAGGGAATGGGTTAATAAAAGTATTTGACAAGTGTCTGAGGATAGTGACTTCAGTTTTGAAAGTCTCTGATTCTCTACACTGGTTGCTATTTATTTTTCAGGAACTTGGCTTGAATGTGATGATTTAAAGGGGCCGTATTGCAAGAGACATAAAAGATTTGAAGTTCCTCCTTCCGAGATTCATATTGTTATCTGGGAAAAGAAAACGTTCCATGTGCCAGAAGAACCGAATTTACAGTTCCAGAGTAAAAATATTAAAGATTTTCCTCTTAATGTACAGGCAAATTCCACAGTGTTGCACTGTGGTTTTGATAACGCTGTAGAGAAAATACCTGCAGAACACCACAAAGAGGATTCTGTGAGAACTCCAGATAAGGAGCAGCAGCAAGTAGCTGAGGATGAAGCTATTGTTCATCATGGTTTAGAAAATCTGGCACATGATGATTTTGTAACAGTGATGCTTGAAGAAACTAAAGTTGACTCAGAAGGTAAATCGCTGCTGAACGGACAGATGGTAGGAAATAACCTTGTTGAAATGAGCGCACCCCAACAGCAGGAATCGGCTTTTTCACCTAACACTCCGTGTGCAGGCGAGTTTGCTGGAACTAGTCTAGCTATGAACAACAAATGCACATTATATGAAAATTCTGGCATTTGCTTACGTCTAGAAAAGTTGAACCCAGCAAATATTACCCCTCCTATGCCCAAAAGACACAACTGTGACCCATCTGACTTACCAGTTGCTCAAAGAGCAGATGATGGAACTAATTTCCCTAACAGAAAACATGGACCTAATTCAGATTTGAAGCTGAACAAGAATTTGTTACCAGTAGAGAATATTACACAATCACCTGACTTAAAAGATAAAAGCGAAATGGTAGTTAATTCTCAGGTTGCCAGTTCTACTGCTGCCACCGATAATTCCTTTCAGCCTTCACACAAAGACCAAAAAAGAGGATTTGTAGGAAGCTGGGTAAAGAAATTATTGAGCAAGAATACTTCTTTTATGTCTCCAAGTGCCTCAGCTCTCAAGAATGAGAGAAGTTGCAAAACTCCCTCAATGCAAAAAATAAGTGAAGTGCGGTTGCCAGTTAAGGGAGCAAGTAACTTTGGTGGATTTCAAAGCAGAAGTACAAACAAAACAACTGAGAACCCAAAGTCAGTAGTTCCTCAGAGTAATAATACTCATCCTTTATCAAATTTCAAGGGTTATTCTCAAAGCACTTGTCTTCCAACAGCAAGTCATACCACTGTTGCAGGTCCAACTTGGAATAAGTCTGGACGTATGCCGCGTACCTCAGGTAAAGCGACTCAGTTCCTTTCACCCAGCTGCAACTCGGGGAAGACAGAGGAGTCGGAGAGTGAGAAAACAAAAAAACTTCGCCTAAAACTGTTAAAAAAACTTAATGCTAAAAAGAAGAAGTTGGCTTCACTGGATAGGCTAGCAGTGGAACAGATGAAACATGAAAAACCTGCAAGTGGAGATGTAAGCACCCCATCGCAGACTGAATCTCCCAGTGACAGTGAACTATTGCAGAGCTTTTTGAGGGAACTGCAGTATCAGATTGACGTCGCAGATAATGCACCTGAACTTAATGCACACTCTGTGTCAGGGTGCACTAGCCATAATAACAGTGATGAAATACTGGCAGAATTACTGTCCCCTACTTCAACTGTCGCTTCCTTAGAGGCTTCAAAAAGTGAAGATGAATGTATGTACATGGAAATGGGGGACAGCAGCATTGTGACCACAGCGGCTGATGAGAAGACCAGTGTGCCACATGCAGCAGTGACAAGCAAGGACCACAATTATTACAGTCCTGTAAAGGACAGCGATTCAGAACTTCACACAATAAGCAAAACCAGTGCAAAAAAGCTTCCTTTTGAAAGTCCTACAAGGGAAGATCTCCTTGAAGACCTGTTCTCCATTTCAGCACCAAGCTCAATGGCAGGTGACATAGATTTACCTCATTTTGATGAAACTCTGTTTGAAACTTGGTAAATACTCAGTTTCATGGGTTTAAGTACTTTTCAATATTATGTATATTTTGAAACAAAGCACTATTAAATTATATTTTCTAAGTACTTCCATTGCACACTGACTGTACTTGAACAATTTACATTTGAGGGGTTTTTCTTGAAATGTTACCGTAGCAGACAAGGTTTTAATGCATTTTATTTTTCTGAGAAGCAGTTATTTTAGCTGTCAGATATTATGATGATTTTTAATTAAAAGCTCCTATGAGTTTTAATTTTTGCTGCTTTTAATATGGAAAACTTACCCATATTTTACTGAGTTTGAGAAATAATAAGCTTCAGTTGTCTTGATGTAATGGTGTAAGAAGTATTATTTAGGTAGTAGTGATTTATTTTACAGAATCACCTAACTCCTGAAGTTATTTTGTCCAATATTAATTAAAAAAAAAAAAAAAAAGTGCCTTCTATAATGAAGGATGTTTGCATCTTTTGATACAAAAATCATTTGCAACACTAAACTCCAGGCTGCCATTCTTTTAGGAACTGTACTGTTTTCAGAATTACTGTTCTGCAAGCTCACCCTGATGCATACACCCCTTGGATCCACAAAAAGATAGATACATGGTAGAAACTTTCCTGTTTAAAGTTATGGCACATACTGAGTTTTCATCATGGTTAACTGAAAATAAAATTCAGCAAAATATTCTTCTAAAACAGGTTATTTTGTAAGTAAAATTAATAAGGTCTGGGTCAGAGTTTGCAGCACTATCAGAGGTAACTTTTAGTTATTCATAGCTGTAAAATCACTAATGGAAGTTTCTGAAGAATTCAAGTTAACTGTAAGTTAGCACCCAGTACTGTCATCAGTAGGACTTTTTCACAGCTAGAGCGGTGCACCCCATCCCTATGTGAAAGTGCCAAGGACAGGCAAAGTCAGTAGGAAGAAAGGAACGGAAAATGTGGGAAGACAGCAATAAGCAGAGGGATTCACATCTTCGTGTTTCTGGATTTGCCTAATTTCCTTTTGCTAGATGGGAGCCTTTTTTAAATTCATAGACATGGATCTGATGGTATTATATGCTAAATTAGATTGGCTGTACATTTTTATTGGAATAAAGGATTTTATCAGCAACTCTGTTTCAGCCATTTTTAGAGATACTCTCTGGGTTTTTGTTGTTTTAGACCCCAAGTTCAAAATGTTGAAGTCCTTAGTCTTACTCTTCCAATAGGTGCGGTTGAACATAGTTGTTATTACAAGCTATAGCCGCAGATTTAAGTGGTCTTTGAACCTTGAATCAGGTTCAAAAAATACTTGAAAAACCTTCAGTGGCACTGAGCTCACCTTGCCAAGCTATTTCTGTTAACATTACATACATGTTTATCTAACTGGCATTTCAGACAACGAATGGTTTCATTCTTAAAATACAAGTCTCTGTAAAGAACTTGAGTTCTTTCTTTGTTTTAAATGTTGTGCTTGGTAACATTACAGTAGAAGACAAATCCCTGGATTCTGAATGTAAAGTGCGGGTGTACTGCTGGTGAAATGTTTGCCTGTTTGTGAGTTCCCTTATTTAAAAATAATAATGGTGTCCAATGTTAAGAGTTTGATTTTTCAGCGAATAAAAGAGGTGCCTCTGCAGGACTTGAGGAGGGCAATAGGATTTCCTGCAGAGTTTTCAAACCAGTGGCTTCTATATATGCAAACCACTAGAACGTGGTGTGTCTCCCAACCACAAATACTTGTTGCAGAGGCTTCTCCAAGCAATAGGGAGCTCCCTTTAAGTGTAGATACCATCTGTGACCAACTGGGCTGCAGCTACCTGCAGCTGTGAAGTGGGACCTCCTTCACCACTGTCTTGGGGCATGACACAGACCCATGGGTGAGTGAAGCAGTGAAGTGAGTCGGCATGGTGCAGAATGCATAAGACAACATGAAGAGACCCCACTAGAAGATGGGGTGGTCCTGGTGATAAGGATTATAGTAAGGTTAATAGAGCAGAGAAGGGTAGTGGGACACATCTGCTGGGCATATATGCCTAGACAGAAGAAAGAATCTCTGGTCTTCACTGGCAGCACCTCTACAGACTGATGTTGGGAGTCCTCCATGTGGGTTACAGTGGGGGTACATATGTAGAGAAGCTCTAAGAGCAACTAAATAGTGCAAGAGATGACAGTAAGTATGAAACCAAATCTGTTGTAAGTTCTTTGCTGCCTTTTTTCTGAAATGGTTAACTAAAGATGATACGGAGCAGATTTGTCTGTTTCTATAAATCTTACTGCCTCTGAGTCTGTGTGAGTGAGAAATCATCTGAGATTGAATAAAAACCCCATGACCAAAGAAACCTTCTGGAGTTTGGCGGTTACTGGACTTTTTTTTTGAGCCTAGTTTTAAAATGCAGAGATTTATTTGCCATAAAGAGAATACAAAGTATTGTATTAGTTTTGTGTCAGTTAGGAATACACTGGGTGGGTGTGTAGCAAATAGTGAGCAGAAGCTAGTCACTGTATTTTGAAGGTTTATGGGTGATACAGGGTAAATTCCTATAAGTCTAATGGCTTTGAGCACTTGAAGAGATAATATTTTAACATACTTATTCATCTCTTGCATCACATCATCTTGTTAGTCTGGCTTCTGATTTGGGAAAGGCACAATTTTGGCCCTTACAGATTCACAGCTTTAATTAGTGTCAGCTCTGTGGTGGAGGTAGGACTCGGAGACAGATCTTGCTCCTTCATGATGTATCCAAACACTTTTTTTTTTTTTTTTTTTAAATCCAAGAGTAGAAGAGGGAAAAAAAAGAGCCACCTTTTCACATCCTGCTTATACTAGACCAGCCCATCTGCAAAGGAGCTGCCTGGGTGAATTTTTAGCTCTATAGCTGCTAGAGCACCATTCAAAAAATCCGTCATGGTGCTGATTACAAATCTGATTTTGATCGTCATGTTTTTAGTGGCTGACTATTGCCATTTATTCTTCTTCCAGCACTTTTTTTTTTCTTTAAATAATTATTCACTTCCTGACAATGTAGCAATGAGAGTGATTGTGCCTTGTCCATGATCCTTTTGCAAGACTAAACAGCTGCTGTTCTCCATGTGAACCCCTTCATGCTCAGAGTAAAGCATGTTATCTTCTGAGCAGATTACGTGTGTGCTGTGCTTCAAAGTCCACCAGGATTTGGTCTTGGAGGGGAAGAGCTTACTGGTTTTAGTACAAATCTGAGACGATGTGCAAACACGGCAAGAGAGAGAAGGAGGTTGAGGAGGACAAGGCTGATGAAGTTTGCGGCATGCGTAGTTTTGCACCGCTGTGCACAGACACAGCGTAGTTGTGTACGAGGGAGATGCTGAAGCCACACAGCACAGAATAAGTTGGAACCATGGAGCTCATGAAAGAGCAAATGCTGGGAAAGTTGACCTGGCTTACCTGTTGGGGGTCCAGGTGCCTCCAGTTTAAGTTTTCTAAAGAAGCTGAAGAAAGCCTCAGGAGATCTTTCTCCGTGGATGTGGGTCTATAGTCACTTATATAAAAGCAGTATCTAAAGGGGCTTCTGTAATCCCTAAGGCAGGGTTTGGGCTGGCTATAATCCTGTCCAATTTAGACAAAGTAGGCAACATGTCAAAACAATCTGTGAGCTGTAAGGGTTGGCAATATGCTGGGAAACCCACTGCAATAGTACCTGGTGAGGAAGCATCTCCCCTTTCCTCTTTAGGAAAATTAACTGATGAAAAAATGAGCACTTAAAAAAGTTGCAGTCAATGGCTTAATGTCCAAGTAGAAACCAGTGATGAGTTGCATTCCTCAGGGGTGGGTATTGGCACCAGTGCTGGTTAACATCTTGGTCACTGACTTGCAGGTTTGCAGATGACACCAAGCTGAGTTGTGCAGTTGAAATGCTAGGGGGAAGAAGTGACATCTAGAGGGATCTTGAGAGGTGGGCCCATGCAAACCTCATGAAGTTCAACAAGGCCAAGTGCAAGGTCCTACATGTGGGTCAGGGCAATCCCAAGCACTGGCTGCATGATGAGTGGATTGAAGCAGCCCTGTGGAGAAGGACTCGGGGGTGCTGCTGAATGAAAACCTGAGTATGAGTCAGCAAAGTGCGCTCTAAGCCTATCCTAATCCAAGCTCTAGCCAGTCCTGGGCTGCACCAAGAGCAGTGTGAGCAGCTTGAGGGAGCAGTATGAGGGAAGTAATACTCCCCCCTACTCCACTCTTGTGAGACCCCAACCTGGAGTACTGTGTCCAGCTCTGGTGTCCTCAGCACAAGAAAGACATGGACCTGCTTGAGCGGATCTAGAGAGGGCCACAAAAATGATCAAGGGGGTGAAGCACCTCCCCTATGAGGACAGCCTGAGAGAGTTAAGGTTGTTTAGCCTGGAGAAGAGCAGGCTTCAGGGAGACCTTACAGCAGACTTCCCACAATTAAAGTAGGCCTACAGGAAAGATGGGGCGGTTATCAGGGAGTACAGTGGTAGGATGAGGGGTAACAGTTTTAAACCAAAAGGGGGTAGAATTAGATTAGATGTAAGGAAGTTCCTCACAATAAGGTTGGTGAAGCACTGGAACAGGTTGCCCAGAGAGATTGTTGATGCCCCTCCCTGGCAGGGTTCAATGCTAGGTTGCACAGGGCTTTGAGCAACCTGATCTAGTGGGAGGTTTCCCTGCCCATGGCAGGGGGGTTGGAACTAGATCTTTAAGGCCCTTTCCAATCCAAACCATTCCATGATTCTACGATTCTAACTTTGGTCCTTGTCACTGGTCCTGTTACAGAAACTTTCAATGTAATTGCCAGGGATGGAGAGCTGAGAAATAGGAGATCCCCAAATCATTTTGTATCCCTCTGTTTTTGCTAGTATGTCAAATCTTTCTGTTTTAGAGAGAGGATGGTCCATAATTTTAATGTATGAACTATGTATTTGAGCTTTAAAGTTCTTCCATATTGTAAGTTGAGCTTTAGTGTAGGCTGTGTTGTTTTTCCGTATCTGTATTTTCACTGGCTTGCTCTTTGTATTGTAGCTGAGCGAGAGATTTAAGTAATGAGGAAAGTTGTGAGAAAGAAGTTGTGAATTCTCTAAGATAACATTTTAAACTAATTCAGGGAGTATCTGTCTGGTTTTTTTTTCTTCCCTTTACCTTCAATCCTTTCTTTGCTACGGCAAGATGAGAGTTTTATATGCTTTGTGCCGCAGCAGCATAAATGTTACCGTTAACTGGCATTATCTCCAGCCAGACCTTTAGCAATCCCTGGGCTAACTAACCAAACCAGACATCTTCTACAGCCGTTCAGGAGCAAGTGGTGAAAACGCTGACATTTGGTGGTGGAACCGTAAGATTTTTTTTAAGTTTTTTTTGTCTAAAGTTTCCTGATGACATTCAGACCGTTTCAGCTGTGACTCCCTTCTCCTTTACGTCATCCCTCCAAGCAGAAGGGCTAGAAACCCGTTTGTAGAGGGGAACCTGGCGCTGGGGAACGAACCAAATCTTCAAAATGAACCCCCCCTAGCCCTCCCCGCCGCCCATTCATCCCAACACCCACGCCTGGCAGGCAGGTCGCCTTCCCCCGCTCCCAGGCGAGAGAGACGCGGGTTGTGCCTCACCGCCGCGGGTGTCCCCACACTGCCCAGTACCACCTGAGAGCGTAGGCGGGTTTTAAAGGAAGGATCGGGAAAACAGGGCCGCGGTTACGCGGGAAGGGGAGGGGAGGAAAAAGACCAAAAAAAAAAACTGTGTTTCCGCCCGGTTTCGAACCGGGGACCTTTCGCGTGTTAGGCGAACGTGATAACCACTACACTACGGAAACTCCCGGTGGTCAGGAGTCCTCCTGCAGCCGCCCCTGAGCATACAGCGGACACCCGGTAGTGTTGAGTGTCAACCGCTGTCCTGCCACTGCCCGCGCCCACAAGGGAAGTTTCCACCTTCGCACAGTGCGGCCGCAAACCGAAGAGCGATCCTCGGGCAGCTCCTGTCGGTATAAAGGCTGCGCGGGCCAGATCCAGCCATCTCAAAACCGGCCCTCTAAAGGAGGAAAAACGAATGGCGGTGTCACGAAAAAAATTCCGCTTTTCGTCCCTGGGTGGGCTCGAACCACCAACCTTTCGGTTAACAGCCGAACGCGCTAACCGATTGCGCCACAGAGACGCGTTGCAAATGGCGCCTTCTGTGCCGCTACTGATCCTCTCGGCAGCCAGGGCTGGCCCTGGCGGGGGCAGCAACCGCGCGTCCTCGCGGGGAGCGGCTGCTCCTCCCGCGGGTCCCCGGAGGTCCCCTCGGCACCCGCGCTCTGCTCAGAGGGTGACCCGGTGGAGCTTGCGCTGGGTTCCTGCTGCTTCTCCTACAGCGCCTTAGGGGGTGGGGGGTGGGACAGAGTTTTTAATCACCAGGTTTGGTGCCGGTTTGTTTGTTTGGGTTTTTTTAAATCTGAAGAATATTCCCCTTTTTCCCCCTGTTGTTTCTGAGCTCTTTCCCATAGGAGCAAGGAAGAGGGAAACAGCAGACAAGCAGGTGAAAATAGGGTCTAAAGTTCTGCCTCTTGGTGGGACAGCTGGGGGTGGGAGACTGAGAGCTTCTCTCTGAGACAGACCAGCCAGAGAGCAGAAGCTCTGTGGGAGGGTACGCCGAGGATGAGGAAGGCAAAAATGAGCATCGGCCTATTACTTAATACATGGCCAAAGTATCCAACATCTTTTCTTCCTGTGATATAAATACTAAAAGAACTAGTTATGACCAAAGACTTGGTGAACAGAAGACAAAATTTATTCCACAACATTCGAAGACCTTTGATACTTACTTGCAAGAGCTAATGGAAAGTGGAGGCACTGACAGAAATGAGACAGGGCAAAAGAAACATCTCGAAGGGGAGTGGAGGAGAAGACTCAGGAATCTTGTGCCTGGGCAGCCTCACTTCAGTTCTAAAAAACCTATAAAATGAGTTCTTAATCAATTTGCAGACACTTAAAATGTAACTAGGAGATAAAGACAGCTAACTGAGTTGTGAAAAAAAAATCCTTCCAAAGGAGTGTAATTTGCCTTCAGGAATCCCAAATCCCAGAGGCAGAGGAGAGGATGAGGATCAGGTGAGGGAATACTTAAGCAACCTGCACATACCTAAGTCCATTGGCCCTGATGGGCTGTACCCGCAAGTGCTGAGGGAGCTGGCAGATATCATTGCAAGGTCACTCGCAATCATTTTTGATCAATCGTGGCAACCAGGAGAAGTACCCAAGGACTAGAGGAAAGCACATGTCGTCCCCCATCTTCAAGAAGAGCAAAAGGATGACTTAGGGAACTAGAGGCCAGCCAGCTTCACTGGGATCCCTGGAAAGGTGATAGGTCAACTAGTCCTGAAAACTGTCTTCAGGCACATCAAGGACAAAGAAATCAGGAGTAGTCATCATGGCTTCACAAAGGGGAAGTTGTGCTTGACCAACTTATATAACTTTATAAACTTTATAAAGTTCCATGTTGAAGTGATTGGCCTGGTAGATGAGAGAAGGGCAGTTGATATTGTCCACCTGGACTTCAGTAAGGCCTTTGACACTGTCTCCTGTAAGATCCTCACAGAGAAGCTGTTAATGTATGGGTTGGATAAGAAGATGGTGATACGTATTGAAGACTGGCTGAATAGTTTCACCCAGAGGGTAGTGATCCATGATCCAGCTGGAGGCCAGTAACTAGTGATGTACCCAAGGGATCAATATTGCAGATGTGCTCAGATGGGAGGTGGGTTTCCAGCATCCTGGTGGAGGGGCTCAGTTTTGAAGTGGTCTCGCTACGTTGCAGCAGCACTTTAAGCTCAACACACTGAAATTTAATAGCAATGAACCCAAACAGCTGCAGTGGAAGGTGAGCCCTGGCACACAAACCCCATTACATGGGTCTCACCAGTGAGGTGGGAGCACTGGAGAAATGGACCTGAGGGTGAAGTGTGGCCACAAGGATGTCAGCAGTGTGGTGCTGATGTGAAAAGGGAGAGCAGTGGGTGAGACACAGTGAGTGAGGAGAAGGCTCAGCGTGACTACAAGGATCTGTCCTCAACCGCGTTTTGAGCTGAATTTGTACAAATGGAGTATGGAGACAGTCACAAAAGGGAAGGAGTCTGGCAGACAGGGAGAAGGAGGGGTTTTGAGGCAGCACTCTGACCGCCCCCATGGCATCATTCTCTTGGCCGCGCAAAATGAAGACAGCATTTAAAAACCCTGCAGTGTTGCTGTTTCACTTGTGCCACGCTTCACATTTTCCAGCTCTGCTCGTGCTTTCCTTTGGGGTTTTGTCAGGCTTCAGGAAGGATGTGATGCTGAAGCAGACTGACGTGCCGGCGGGTAGTCACACATGCATATGTATAGGTACTATATATTTGGTGGTTCCGTGTCTCTTTTAAGTTTGCAAAGCACAGTGCTAATGTTAACCAATGAGTCCAAGGGGCTTGTCCCCGTTGCATTTATGGTAAAGTGTGAGGGCCGTGTCTGTCGCCTGACATTTCTGTATAGGAACTTGACAGAAGCAGTGTTTATTTTATTAGGAGACACACTTTCATCAGAACCCTTACAGCTGAGTGCTGAGCAGAGTGCGGGAGAGGAGAGATGAACATCCTAAAAGATATTTATAGATCTGTGCAGTCCTTTCCCCTTCAATATGAAAGCAATTCTATGAAAGGATTATTTTGAGTGGCTGCTCAAGATTTCCAGAGGAGGAGATTAATGTGCAGGAAGCCTTGCAGCACAACTGGAAAAGCTCGTGGGCTTTGCACATTTTCATGAGCCGCATGGCTCACCGTGTCAAGGTTATCTGCTTCAGACAGGAAGATGTGGATGTCAAATAGCAATGCAGCAAGAGGAAGGGCTGGTGTCTGACAGCAGCTACTGAAATGTGGAATTACCTGTGCCTGGAGACCACCAACCACAGCTGGGGGTTTCAGCAGAGGCAGGCACTGGTCCCCAAGGTTTTCATCCCTCCTTCGTTTTTTTGCTTACTTGAGAAAATCCCCTATTTCAAATGGCCAAGTGGGGTTCTGTGGAGTTCTTTTGCACCAATCTTTCTCCCAGGTGGACAGACTTTTCTGGTGGTACCAACTTTGCCTGACCCAGGCAGTGATCCTATGTGCATCCCAGAAAAGAATAGGAGGTAAAAGCTGCCCAGACCTTTAGGTCTCAGGGTGAGGCAGACCGTCCCTTGACAAGTCAATTACCCAAACTGCAAAAAAATTGCCAGAACCTCCTTCCATCCTGCAGCTGTTCCAGAATCAAGGAGTGTGAGAAGATAATATTCACAACAGTATTACTCTGCTGCATTAAAGAGAGGGGACTTCTTCCATGTCTCTCATATCCTCTCGATTTCCTCTAATTTTCCATAAACAGGGCCCTCAGAGTGATGTTGCACTTTAAAATAAAAACAAACCCACAAACCTGCAGTTCTTATTTTAAGGCAGCCATAGCAAACACACTGTCACTGGCAATTCTTTTTTCTCTCTGCACACCCAGAAATCAGCTTAGCAGGCACCGGAGTTGATGTTATGAGGGGATGTTTTTGCAGGGAGGAGGGCTGGAGCCCTGTTTTCCTCCACATATATGTGAGGAATGACTTTGGAGCAAGGCTTAGCAAGAGGAGGTAGTGGGCTGGGTTTCCAGCAAAGCACTGGCGATGCCAGCAGGTCCTGTGGTGCTGAGCAGTGCCAGGGATCGTGTGGGAATCAGAAGGGGCAGAGCAGAATAGGTATGAGGATGCTATGAGAGGCACTGAGCAGCAGGAAAACAAAGAGGTGGAAAAGGAAGAGCAAGATGAGGAGAAAATGAAGGTATTGTCAGCCCCACCCTCACAAGCTGGACTGAACATGGGAGTATTTTGAGGGCTTTTTTTTGGCATTACTGCAACTTCAGACCTCAGCAGCCTGATTCCTACCCCTTTTGAGACTCCTGCCAAACTGAAGCCACCTTTGGGAAGTCTTTGAAAGCAAGGAAGCATGTGCATTTTTATGGCAAGTTCGAGGAGATCTCAAAGCAGGCTCATCTGCTTTTACTGCCCCTTGTCAAAACAAGCCTCAAGCTGCCTGGTGAGTTTACACCAGTGTAAAACAGGAAGAAGAAAGAGAATGATCAGTGCCTGATGTGTCCTCCTGCTGCAGATGCCCTGAGGACCTCCTTCACCCTCTCACATCAGCAACGCCCTCCTGCTGGCCCACATTCACGCACAGGTCCTTTCTTCATGGTCACATCAGTCTCCACTTGGATAATATTCCTCTTTTCACTTAAATCCATCACTTTTAGCTGATGAGTTTTCCTCTTGAGGAGATTAGTAGAAGCTTAGCATTAAATACCAGCATTAAATACCAGCTATCCTCCTGTGCTCAGTGGACCACAAAACATAAATTTTGACGCTCAAGCAAGAAAAGGTCTTTTTTTTTTTTTTTTTTTGGGGGGGGGGTGGTGGAGAACTTCAGTCCTAATAAAAGCACCTGACCAAATAAAAGGCCAAATCTCAAATTTGTGTCGGTGTGAATGATAAGGAAAGTATCCAAGTATCCTAGAAGGACAGTCTTCTATTAAGTTTACAGAAGGTCACAACTCACAATGTTAGTCACCAGCCTCTCAGCCACCCTGTTTCTGTATATTTGCTTGTACCCAAAGTACCTGAGAGTTTTCCATATCTAATAGTACAGACAAAAATAATTTGCATGATAGAGAGACAAGATAAAAATACCATTGTAGGTAAATGGGTCCCCATTAAAAAGGATGGGTTTTGCAGCTCTGCATCTACTAAGAAGTCCTCCCAGGCTGTGTCCCATCCAGAGGGAGGTAACCAGTTATCTGGCCATGGTTTGGATGCTGAGTGGCACTCAGATCTTCTGGATAGCATGTGATGGAGTACAGACAGACAGACAGAATGGGTCAAAAGTCATCCAGGGCTCAGTCTTGTGCAAATGTTACTTTTATTAGTGTTAAATCTCTACTAATGGTAAGGATTTTTCATAAGGCTTTTCCCCATCAGAACATGGGCAAAAGGGAGCAGAGTGGTTAAAAACAGGTGATGTGCACTTTGGATGAGGATGCTTTCCAGTGATCCTATAGAAGCTGTGGGACTTTCTGCAGCCACTCAACACCACAACATGTGCTTCCTTGACATCTCCATCATGGAGTTGAAGACAAGACATGAACATGGTACAACTAACATGGTACAACTACAGCTTCAACTACTAAAACTGGGGTACAACTGTAAAGTCTGAGCCTGTAATATGCTGAATGCTAGCAGCTGTCTGTCTTCCAAGGAGTTATTTGTAGGGGGAAGGATGCAGGATCCATCCTTGGTGATGAAAGATGCTTTTCTGTGCTCACCCATGATGCTCACAACATTTGTGTACTGCTCATTCAAATATGCTAGATGGAACAGGAACTTTTACTTGTGACCTGGAGTCCCCTCTCTGGTGAGGCTGATGGAGTTGTGACGAAAGAGGGCACACATCTGAGAGCAGCAGTGTTATTGAGACTTGCCAACATTATTTCTCCTCCTAGCTACTTGTGGTGTGGTTGGGCACTTGCAGATTGTGACATGATAGCCTGGCCCGTCTCTTCCAGCTGTTCCACACAGCTATCCAAATGATCAGACATACTGTAGTTGTCAAAGTTCCTGTTTTCCTCCTGTGCAGGAAAGGCAATAGATATCTTTCCATATTGTGTATCCTTCTAGGTCACAAACGTATAATCTCCTGTTTCTCTGGGATTCATCTGTATATGATAAGTGAGTGAATGAGCCTGTGAATCTGTTGCTCTGTCAGGCGCCAGAGTGCAGGGTGCTGACACTCTCCTGTGGAGCCATAGGAAGTGTTTCATGATTCAAGATAAAAAAGACCTTCATTTCCTCCTTCTGTGTTTGCAGGGCTGAGCTGTCACCGAGGCTGCACCGTCCACCCTGACAGCCCACTCGCAGAATGGACCAGGAAACCCTGGGAAGCATTGTCCTGCTTGCCATTGTCACCTTGATAAGTGTTGTCCAGAATGGTAAGACAAAAATAAGCATTTGTTTAAAGGCTAAAAGGGAGCTGAGAAGAGTTCAAGGTTTATGCTGATCTGATCCTTGCATAGATAATCTCTGGTTATAACTGCATGTGTGTTTAGGCATGACTTTGGCTTTTGAAATGGTCTTCTAATCATATAATATTGCATGCTGTTGCTGCATGCAGTCATATGGTCTTACTCTGTGATATCCTAGAGTGAGTTTGTTATACATATGTCAACTAATGAAAGGAATAATATTCTGGGGTACCCTGTGACAATATGCATTTTGATTTGATGACTGAGACATCCTTTCCTGACTGAAGTCCCTAATGTGTGGCAGCCAGGGCTGCTCTCTAGCCAGACTCCCATCGCTACAGGCAGAGGCAGGGGCCAGGGACCCTGTGGGGGTTGCACTGGGTCAGACTTTGGCACGGAGCTGGGTGAAGGGGGAAAAACTGCACCAACTCATACAAGGAACCTGTTTGGGTTATCTGTGGGCAGACAGCTCTCCTGCTTTTTTGCATCTCCAAGTCCTGCAGTCCAACTAATCTCAATTGTATGTGGTGCCGAGAACTGCGCATTTCCTGCAATGGAGAAGTTTCCTTTTTTAGCTCTTATTCAGACCCTTACAGCCCCTACTATTCTTCACAGAACTTTTAAAATAAAACCAGAAATCTGTCTCTTGATTTTAACCTGATCATCATATCTTACAAATACTTAATCGTTTTAGCAGGGAATTCTGCCCCAGAATACAGACAAGGGGGTGACTTTTCCCCTTACCTGCACTAAGATTGCCCAGGCTCAAGGAGAGTCAGCAGTGGGATGGGGGGGAGGGGGGGCTCATGCAATGCTAGAAATCTTCCATGAAGGCTTCTTGGTACAAATGGCAGATTCCCACTGAGTGCAAACCCCAAGTCTAGTCCTAGGAAATGGGCTATTCTTGGGCTGCTGCAGAGAGGGGAAGTGGTGGGAGCCACTGACAGAGAAAATAAAAGCGATGCAAACTGGTTTAGTTTTGACATAGGCACTAAATGCCATAGCATTTCATCCAATGTTGTTTTCTAGTAAATGTACAATGTGTGACATCACCAAAATACAGCACCTTGAGAACAGAACACATACCTCAATTAAAAAATGTGTCAAACATACATTTCTTGCTATTTAACCAAATGAAATTATATACAGGTTTTTTTTTCCTCTTACTCTGAAGCTCAGACACTTGCCTTCCAGCCTGACATGCACTTTCATCTCATGGAAATCTGTCTGTGAGATTATTGACCTGACTGCTGCAAACAGGCAGTGCAACGCTTGGCAGAGGACTTAGCATGCCAAGCACGAGTGGCACACAGCCCTAAACCATGATTTCAGACCTTGCATCATCTCATTTCCTCCTCCCAGGCTTTCTGTCTAAAAAGACCAGGCTGATATGCAGTCCTGCAATGAATTCATCAATTAAGGCAGTGGAAATGCTTGTCAAGGAATATCAGCTGTACTGAACACTTGCTATGTCTCTGGTTCAGTAAAACGCTTGGGCATCTGCTTGACTGTCTTTTAAGTATGTGAGTCTTTAAGTACCATGTAAATTCAGGTTTATATGCTTTTCTGCACCTGGTGTTGGATTAGAAAAGAGTTTGGGTGAATGCTGTTATTCCTAAAGCTGGAGGTGGGCTGTGGTGCTGCCCCAGTCTGACGTCCATTTATTGTCATCTTGTTCATGTTGGGAATCTCCACATCCTATAGAATGACTCATGCAGCCAGATGCCACTGAGTCACACATGTAGCTTCAGGTTTTGTTCTTGCATCAAAGAGATGTTGCAATTCAGCAGATTCTGGGGCAAATCAGTGGTCATCGCTGAGTAGATTAGGATGGAGGAAGCAAAGCAAAGTTAATGAAAAGACAGGGCAACCTGGACATTTGCCAGCATTTACTAGCTTGGAGCACCAGTGCATGGTTTCTGTTGACAAGAACCTGTGAAACCAGCAAGCTTGGAATGAATTCTTGCACGTTAACTTGATCAGAGTGGGACTGCAGGGGTTCAAGCTCAAGGCGGCAGAGGTGCAGCCCCGGAGCCTCAGGTCATCATCTTGTGGTGCAGTTGAACTGAATTAAATCCCTCAGCTCCAGCCCTGCTCCACTCACATCTCATGCTGGCTTGTGAAATCATGCTCTTGCCTTGAGGTTCAGAGTAAAGAACAGGAAATAAAACAGTGATGTTGCAAACTGCTTCACACTGTCATCTCCCATTTCCCCATTAAAAGGCTAACAGGAGCCCAATGCTGCTGACACAGGAGTGCAGACCTGCAGCAAGGGACACCTGTGGATGTGTTGTCAGCTCTGCTCTGGTCCTTGACAGAGCTCCAGTCCAGCTGAGCCTCAGGCAGCCAGGGGCCAGCTCTTGGGCTGCCTTCTGAGGAGATTTTGGGAGCTTGCAGGGTTTGTGAGGTTGACAGGGCTAAGGAGCCACAGAACGAGGGAGACAGAAAGCTCACTTGAAGCAGGAGGCTCTAGCTCCCTCCATGTCAGTGAGATTCTGTGTTCCCCTCTGATTCACTGCCCTCACCTTGGGGGCCCATGTGGTCCTGAGGAAATACAGCTGCTGTGGTGGCTTGGAGATAACTGACCCAGGAATTTTTGCTAGCTGAGAGGTTCTTGTGAGGTGGTTGTCTCTTTCTTGAGTCAATGAAGAACGATCAGCAGTTCAGTGGTGTGGTTTCTCTCATGTCAGTAGCAATCTGAGGGAGGCATTGACATTTTGAGGTGCCTTTCTTCCTTTTCCCTCTGTTACCCACTGTTTACAGAAGGCAAACATCTCTCCTGCACTCCTCAGTGTCTCTGAAATGAGGGAAGATAAAGCCTGTTCCTCATCCATGGTGCAGGTGTACATGATAACCCTACCCCTGTCCTTTGCCCTGCTGCCCAATTCTTTGACCGAGGATCCATACACCAGACCAAAGATGACAAGAGCTTCCAGGACAGATGCCTGGACATCCACAGCCATATATTTCACAGGAGACCCAGAATCCCCAGGCCTGCCCAGCCCTTATCTCAGAGATTGTGCACCAGGTGCTCCAGCATCTGGCCAGCGCATCTTGCTGGTGGCAGGGGGAGGGTCTGCAGCCTGTCTCAAGAGTGGGAACACTGGCTTAAAGCACTGCTGGGTTTTATGGATAAAGGCCATATGTACCCAGGGAATCACTTGGTAATGGAAGACAAAAATCTCAGTAGCTTTTAGTGAAGGCAAAGGAAGTCCAATGACTTACAGCACCAGTGAGGGAAAAAAAAAGGTAACTCTTCAGATTCCAAGCATGAAATCCTGCAGCTTATCAAGTTTTACTTCTGTTGTTATAATAACTTTTCCTGTCAGGTTATCTTTTATATATATCTTTGGCTAATATTCTAAACCAGGGAGTGATTTGGATACACTGAGGTGGGATGCACAATAAAATACAGCTTGCAGCTTGTAGCCTGTCAGTGCTCTGTCTGGTGTATTTAGATGCATGATTGATGGTCTCTGGTTTAGTGTCATCAGATAAAATGTATTTGTTAAGCTCATGATACATTATCTTGAGGTACTGTATTTTTGCAGCAGCTAACACCCTGACACAACACTGTTCCTTAAAAAGAGGATATGCACGTTATGGACACATAGAGATCAGCCATCAGGACCAGGTTTTCAGTGGGCCTTTCTGGAAAAAGATCCAGCCCTGCAGGATGTGTCTGGTTTGGTAAATGGGTATCACTAAAAGAGAAGATAGTCCCTTGTCTCCTTACACTATTAGAGAGTGAGTTTTGGTATTGGCAACTCTGACTGGAAAGCTTTTTTCCTACTGGGGGCTCGAAGGACCAAGTCCGGGATGTACTTCTTCAGCAGGCAGAGGTGTGGACTGCCAGAAGTGCAGCGAGGGAATGAAGCAGGGCTCAGAGGTGAGAGCCTGCTGCCAGTCACATACAAACAGGTGGGGATGTCTGAGGTCATATCACACTACACCCTCACACAGAGGGTTTGGTTATACGTTGGTGACAGAGCTCCCATGCTGGCCACATCCTGCACCTTTGTGCACCCACATTCTCTCCTGCTGTCCAGCCTGGATGCTCATGAGAACGGAGCTGAACCCACAAAACCCAGCTCCTGCAATATCTCTCAATTACATCTCAACAAACACTTTGTCGTGTTTTTTTTTTTTTTAACAGCTTTTTTTGCTAGCAAACTGGAGCATGAAAGCAAACACTGCAACGGCAAGGGGTTCCAGCGGCCGGGATACTCCGCCTTTGACCGTGTCTACACTGCCAAGTGAGTTAGCAAGCCCTGAGGAGATGATGAGGGCAGAGCAGAGTTCATCTCTCTCTTCATTAGGGTTTAATCCGAATTTTGCAGTCCAGACTTTGCTCTGTTGTCTCAATGCTGTGTGCATTGCACACAGTCAGTTCTCCAGCATGTTTGATGGTGAACCCAGATCCTTTCTGAACACTGGGTACTGTGTTTATATTTGACTTGCAGCCCTTAGTGTATTATGTCCCTTCATTTGGAAGCCCATTCACCCAGCAGTAACTGATTCTGGAACTGTGATACAAGCACAGCTGGGGTCCCAAGGACACTGCAGCTCAGAAGAGCCATCAGAGAGACACGGACTTGCTGAGGAACAGCTTGGTTGCAGAGCTTATACAAACTCCTGTGTCTCTGTCCCCAGGCAGCTCCCTCGGCACATGGCTCTTTATTTCTCAGCCACATTGATACCTCTTGTCTTTGACATCCCCTCAGAGAGGGCAGAGGGCAAAATTAACTCCAATCCAGAAAAGAACATAAATATTTTTTAATATCCTTGAAGTCTGCTTGAAACTGGATGGGACATCCAAGTGCTGCCCTTCAGAGGTGTGCAGCTGCTGCCAAGGGAGGAGTGCTTACACCTCAGAAAGCATTCCTGGCTGAAGGAGGCAGCTGGAAAGCATTCCTGTTCCCTTGCAAAGAGACATGCTAACTATCAGACACTTCTATTTACTATGGGATTTTTCCTTTTGCTGGTTCCATGCAGCTTTCAATGCCACTAACTTGATTAATATGACTTAATTACAAGGATTTTCCAAGCAAATAACACAGAGTCTATTATACATGTGCCTCGATCAAACAGGTTAGAGGAGGAAAGTGGTTTTCACAGGTGCCAGGCATGTGCTTGGGGCAGTTTGTTTTCCTCCTCAGGCAGGACAAAGGCATCCTTTATTCGGGTGAGGACACAGGGAAGCAGACATGCAGGAGAGGCAGCCACTGTGTTTGGGCACAGACATGCCAGCCAACCCCCAGCAGCTGCCTGCTGCAGGCAGGTTGGGGATCTGCCCACTGCTCTGGGGTAAAAGCCGACTCGCAATGACATTAGTGCAGCCCATATTCACACCCCACCATCCTTTGCTGGTGAAACATGTTGATTTTGTTTCTTTTTCCCCATGTTCTGATTTCTCTTGCATAAATTTCTTTGTAGCCAGAACTGTGGACACGCATACCCTACATTTCTTGCTGTGCTTTGGTGTGCTGGCCTTCTCTGCAGCCAAGGTAATATCTTTTTTTTTTTTTTTTTTTTCCCCCTTCAACTTTTCACAACAACTTTTCAGCAAGGAACAGACAGTGCCTGGGAGGTTACGCTTTCAGGGACTAAATCCTCTCGCAGCAAGGGAACTTGTCTCACCCACCTGTCCTGCAGCTGCACATGCTGTTTAATTAGCAGCACTGTCCTGGTGCTCTGTGCTCTGTTTCCCATGCAAAGCTCTTTGTCCTGGTTCCAGCGCTCATCCCATACCCAAGGCTGCAGGTTCCTGTTTCCTGGTCCAGCCCAGGCAATAGCTTGGGACAGTATGTACAGTGAGACATGGGCAGGTGTTTGTAATGTCTTGTTTTACCCTTTACCCAGCTCCTGCTGCCTTTGCTGGCCTGATGTACCTGTTTGTGAGGCAGAAGTACTTTGTGGGCTACCTCGGGGAAAGGACCCAGAGGTAAGGACTTGCAGAGTCTCTTTACTGAATCCAGGATGCAGCAGCAGTGTGGCTGGGCGCTGCCAATTCCACAGGCACAGCCTTCACTCATGATGCTGCCTGTGACAGCTGCATGCATGGGGTAGTACAGGAAAGTCCCCTTCTTCTGAGTGCACAGGAGGAGCTGTGGGAAATGCGGGAGGTGCAGTGGCACTGGGATCAGAGGAGCTGCAGGAACAAAGCATCTGCTTCATCAGATCCTGCTCACAGCCTCTACAAATCCACACATTTGTGAGTTTGTGTTGTTATCTGCACAAGGCTGTCCTTTTGAATTAATGAAGTTCATTACAGGCATGTGGGACAAAGTTGTCCCACAGCCTGTGATGTCTGAGAAGACATACAAGTCCCTCTGTATAGCCACTTTTATAATCAGCAGCCTGCTATAATCGGCAGGAGGCCAAATCCAGACCCAAACTCATCCTGGAAATGACATTTAACAGCTCACAGCTGCCTTGCAATGCAAGACACAGCAGAAATTTGGCCCCTCTGTCTCATCCCCTAAGGTCTTTCAGCTGGTCTGAACAGCAGAGTCCAAAACGTGAGGACTTCTCGTGTGAGGTGACTTAGATTAATTAATTGCTTTCCCCCCTTTTTGTCTCCTCAGCACTCCTGGTTACTTGTTTGGAAAGCGCATAATTTTGTTCCTGTTCCTCATGTCCCTGGCTGGAATACTCAACTACTATCTCATCTTCTTTTTTGGAAGTGACTTTGAAATGCACATAAAAACGATAACTAGCGCAATCTCTCCGTTGCTGCTCATCCCCTAGCTCCCTGCAGCACTGAGTGGGTCAGCATGCTTCGTATATCAATACCCAGAAGCGGACGTAATTCAACTGCTTAAGAAATGAACCCGTAACCCTTTTAGACTGCTGTAAATCTCATGCTTGATGGGCTTTGTAGTTTGATTTAACCTTGCTTTTTCCTTCAGGAAAAAGATTCATCCTGAGCACTTGGCACGTCCAGGGAATGGTAACAACTTCCAGTTAATTCATTAGAGTTTTTTCCTCAAACTGCAGCTTGCAAGCTGATGGCATGACTGGCTTGCTTCATAACCACGTTGGACTTAGTTTTTGTCCCAAAATCCAGGAGCCTCTCAGTGTTGTTCCCAACCAATGGCTTCTGCAGTTATCCTCACACACAGGCATAGCCTTTCACCGGGATCCTGCACACTCCTGCCCACACAAAAGCATGGACCAGCCTCTTCACCTACCCTTTCCCTCTCACTTGTTGATAACTGAGCTCCTGCTGCTGCAGGAGGGCAGCAAATTGGCCCCTGTCTGGTCTTCCTTGATAAATATTCATGTGCATAAGGCTCCCGACACTGATCTCATTTACGCTTCAATGTTTTTGTTCTCCCAGAGCTGTGGAAAGGGGTCTTGCGTAAATGAGGAGCTGGTGTATTGACAATGGGGGATTGATTTTGTTTTGCTAGGCTTTTGTTTAATAAAATGATCTAAAAGGATGAAATCTGTTTGCTCCCATCTTCTTTGCCTGGTGCATGAACCCAGTGTTCCCCAGCTCAGCAGCTGGCCGGTGAGCGGAGCAAGGGGGGCAGCACCAGCCTCTTTGTGCAAGCTGCTAATCACCCTGGGCACGGCCTCGCAAGGACACGAGTTTAACAACTCCCTCTATTAGCAAGCTCAATTTTCTGCCTCTGTCACTAGCAGGATGTCCCTACAAGTCCGTGCTGAGGAGCAGTTTGATGAGAGAAGCAGACTGATGTAGGCAAACAAGCCAGGGCAATCTTTTTAAACATTGCTACCCTATGAGTGTTTAAGCTCTTAAGCCTGCCTGATTACCACGTGCAGGATGGATAAAGCTGTATTTTATGACTCCTTTGGGACGGACAAAACTTCTCAGTATGTGAGAAGAGGATTTGCAGAGTTGTTTGCAAAAGCAGGTGCAGAAAGGCACCTTTTTACCACAACAAGGCTGGTGAGTCTTGTTGCTGCCTGATCGGGCGGAGGTGCTTGTGTCAGGCTGCACCTGCACCTGTCCTCTGCACCTGACCATTTGCATTGCCAAAGTAACACACATTTTTTTTTTTTTTTTTTCTTATCTTCTATAAGAATTTTAGTTTTAAAAAATGAGTACTAAACATACTTATTGCACAATGATTAGCTAATAGATGTTCTCCCTGGTTAGAATAGGTTAATTCAAAAACCATAATCTAGCCTCCTAACCTCACACCATAGCAGCCACCCATCATTGGTGGTGACCCATCACTGGTGGTGACCCATCATCACTCTGCCCCATGGACTCAGCCCACCAAGGGATGGCAGCACTCCAGGAGGAGAGGCGTAACCGCTGTGGCATGGAGGTACAGAACTCTTCTGTGTTGCTAGTATCAGCAAAGGCTCACACTGCCACCATTATTACCCAGTTCAGAGGAGACGATGCTTCACCAGCACCATAGTCCCTGCTCTCCAGCCAGTCGGGTCTCTTTGAGGTCTGAGACTTTTTTATGGAGATGTAAATCACAGAATCACAGAATGTCAGGGGCTGGAAGGAACCTCGAAAGATCATCCAGTCCAACCCCTCTGCCAGAGCAGGATCACATACGGCAGATCACACAGGAATGCATCCAGGTGGGTTTTGAATGTCTCCGGAGAGGGAGACTCCACAACCTGCCCTGGGCAGCCTGTTCCAGTGTCTGTCCCCCTCACAGTGAAAAAATTAACTTGTGGGCAGTGGCTATCTCAACCCTATGTGTCCACCTTGCAGGTGTCCCTACCTGGATGAGTCTCTCCTGGTGCCTTTTTGTCCTCTATAGCAAGAAGCAGCTCACTTGACCTCATTCTGATGTTTCCTGCTTGGATAAAAAGAGGTGGTCCACCAACCAGCTGTAAAGGGCAGAGGATTTAAAAGCCTGGTTTGGGTCAGATAATCTATCCCAGCACCCTCTCTGTTGACTCAATGGCCAGTTTCTCCACAGCTGTATTTAAGTAAGATCAGGTCATCTTCTGAGGGAACTAAGGCTCATCTTTTGTTGTAATAATTTATTTTGCAAGAATATCTCCTACTTACTTCCTCAAAGCCTTTTTGATAACAAGAGATGAAAATGCAGGCAAAAGCTATTTTCCATCTATCTATAAATGAAAATGGCAATAGTATCAGAGAAACAGGTGGTACATAAAGTCGACCACCATGTAAATTCTCTGTGAATGTCACACTGTTATCTGTGTTACAGGCAAGCCTTGTGGTCGCATTTGCCTTCCCTCTCTTCCTATGAAAGGAAGGCAATGTCAGTGCTATTTGGGGTTTCCCCACTGTGTTAGACAACTGCAGGTTTTGTTCTCGGCATTAAAACCACCCTGATCTGAGTGATACAGTTGCCAGAACTTTGCAAACCAGCTACTCAGAAAGCTGCAAGCATATGCCCATTCCAGGGGGGTTTGAAGAGCTGACCTTTAAAAGTCCCTTCCAACCCAACCTATTTTGTGATTTTATAGATCCACCTTCAAAAATATGTATGCTACTGCAGAAGATGTACAGGTGCATACTGGGGGCACATACACATGAACCTATTAGGACCTACTGAACTACACTGGATGTGGGGACATAGCTGGTGGCAGAAGTGGCAGGCCCCTCTTGCAGGCTCTGGTAGCCAGCACCTACTTTTGGTGTAGTGCTTGACACAGCAACTCCCGGCCTGGAGCTGGAGCTGTGCATGAACAGCTATCACTATCTCATCCTGTTGATTGCTCTGATGCTGCTAATGGTCCTGTTTGCCATGTTGCCAGGCAGTGGGCTTTGCTCCACTAGCAGTGTCCCAGCACCTCACAATGGTGTACCACCACCATGCCACATGGCTGTTCCTGCATTGAAATCCCAAGTACACAAATAAACATATTGTCTGTGTGTCTACACACATAGACACAGTGTGTTTACTTACTATATCTGTGTGTATATATATATATATGTAGCAGGTGCTGAGTCATGTGAATGCTAGAGGCTTTTCAGGAAAGGCAGGGAAGCAGGCTGCTCAGGCACCAGCCCTCTCGCAGCTTGCAGGCTGTGTACATCAGAGGCTGAGGAGACTGCTGGAAGCCGGGCTATCACAGGATGCTTTTGATCTGCTGACAAAGGCCTGGAGTACATACAATATTCCTGACACAGTAACTGCATCTGCTTCTGTACAGCACTACAACCCTCTAGTGGAAACTCAGCCCTATCGGCACACGGGTGCTTCTGGCCACTGGATGAGCTGCTTCTTTGAGGTTTGAAGTCTGACAGTGATGTAACAGCATCCACAGTTCTAAAGAGATGTGTTGTTCCTATTGAATGCTATTTTCTATTATTCTGGCATGTAGGAGCTCCAGTCCTGAAGGAGGACACCCATCCTACCCATCACAAAGAGAACAGTCCTTCTCAGTACAGGGTCTGAGCAAGAAGGTGACATCCAAGTGGGATAAGAAATCTGCACATACCATCCACAAGGGTTTCCTGCAGTGTTTCCCAGAATTTGCAAAATCAGCTTGTGTAGTTCAGCTCAGGGCTTCAGTCACATCTACGCTAAGACAAGTTCCCAAAAGATTCTCTGAGGATCAGGACAGCAATTCTGCTCGCAGGGAGCAAAGACCAGCCCTGGGCAGCTTCTTGAGCTCTCACTTGCTCTGAGGTTACTCTTTTTCTAGCAAAGCATCTGCTTTAACATTCACAGACACCTTTCAAATGCCTTGTCAGAGTGGGATGCTGCAAAGCATTGAACACCAGCACTGCTGTGCCTTTTGCAGACTGCCACGGGACCAGGATTAGGCCATGCAGGGAATGCTTGGAAATAGCCCACCCTTGAGAAATGAAAGGGCAGTACAAGATGAAAATAGTGGTAGAACCATTCCCTGGGTAATTTTAAACTGATCTCATGTCCCAGCTGGAGTGAGCAGAGTGAGGACTCCCATGGAAAAGCCCCTCTGTGAACTGCAGAGTCCAGCACTGCATGCCCAGCATCCTTGCAGAAGATAGATACGCTGACACCTGAGAGGGCAAAGAACCTTGGAGGCTGTGATGTCTCTTGGAGGCACCCAGGGACACGTATGAGATTCATAGTCCCTTTGGGTAGTGAAGACTGCAATGTCCAGTCAGAGAGGATGCAGAACACCTCAGCTGTGGTGCCTTTAAAGGTGTTTTTGGTGCCTCAAGGGATTAGGATGGAGAAGCATCCTCTGTATCACCAACAGGTTGTATCAGAGAAAGAGTCAGGAAAATACGTCCCGTGGAGAGGAACAGCTCAAGCCTGTTCCCAACCTCTGTGCCTCGATGTACCTGTGGAAGCAGAGGGAGGCTGTGGGCAGTAATGCATCAGCACTGCTCCATCCATCCTGCCTTCCAGAGCATCTCACCGCTTCCAGCCAGAACGCAGAGACATGAAAGCTGGCATAAGTGAGACTCCTGCCCCAAAGGACAAGCAGCCTCCACAGTGAGCTGTTTTTCCCCTTTAGAGGAGATATAAATAACTTTTCAATTTCAGCTGTAAGGATCTTCATACTGTGAGATGATTTCATCAGACAGATGAGCTCCTGGGGCTTTGTACTGGCTGCTTACTGTGCTGCTCAGGTGCTGTTCGCTGGGCACTTCCTGCTTATCCCCAGGGGAAGGCAACCAGACCATCAATGGACCCGACATGATGTGGGGCACAGAGAGAGGTGTGGGGTGTGGTTTTCTCTTAAAAAAATAAATGTGTCATGGCACTGCCACGTAACTCAGAGTTACAACATTGCCATTTCTACCAAGTGGGAACTGGCAGGGACTGCTTGCACACTGTGACCTCTTCCAAGGCCAAAGGATGCTTTGGGAGATTTAGGATTGGGGCTGCTGCCTGCTGCGCTGCTATTTGCCACCACTCTTACAAGCACATGGTTGATTTATTGTTCCTGTGTTTTCCCAAGAGTGCCACCACTGCCTTTGTCCCCAGACAAGGTTTTCTGTGCTTTTGGCACAGTGCTTCAGAGAGGGACAGTCTGACCCAGCAAGGGCACCCTCAGTGCTCTGGGATTAAGCAGAACAGCACGATGTTTCCTGTCCAACTGCTTCATGCTGTCTGTCTGTGCTACAGCAAAGGAGTTTTTTTTCAGAAGGCAGCACCAGCCTTCCCACTGCCCTCATCAGATGAGAGGGGATGGTGAACATCTCTGCCAGCAGTTGTGGGGCCACAGTCCTGCTGACTGCTGTGTCCTTGTGCTCTCCCACCTCCACGGACACCACATACCCTTGCTAGTGGACAGACACTGGCAGACAGCTTTACTTTCTCCTCTCAAACTAGACAGCTTCAGCCATCAACCAAAGCAGGCAGTCATTTATCAGTTAGAGCTCAGTCCTGAGCTACGTTTAACAATACTGTGGTTTCTTGGAGCATATCTAGCTCAAAGTGCTTTCAGCAGGAGTAGTGCTGAAGAGCAGAAAACAGTAGTTTTCATGGCATAACTCCACTGCTTAGCCCAGCTTTGACCTCATTTCACAAATCCTATGTGCCCCCTCCCCCTGCTCCTATTAGGCTTCCCAAGCATCCCCTTCAGTGTCAGCCCCACTGGTTCATTCCTCTCCGTGTTTGTTGTCCCCTCCACACCCCTCCATCCAGTCAGTAAGCCTGTTGGCAGAGCCACCTGGGGAGCCAGTGCAGGGACCTGACCTGGCTGAAAAAAACCCAACACTTTCCACCCCCCTTTTATTGGCTTCTTTGAAACCCATCTTATCTCCCTGATCAACATTGCTGCAGGTAGGGACTCCAACAGAAGTATTTGCAGAGCTCACGGGGTTTCCCCTCTGTATGGTGTAAATGCTGTGCTGATATAGTAGTCTTGAAGCATTCCTGCGTGGGTGAGGTTTCCTTCCCCTAATTCATACCAAGTTATCTCAGAGTCACTCAGAGGCCAAACCCACCCTTCTTCTCTCACCTCATATTGTCCGCAGGATTGATACGGCATCCCGCGCAGCCAAGCAAATGGGACTGTACATTGATTCTGCCAAGCCTGCAACCTCTGCTGCAGAACTCTGACAGCACAGACCCTATCCATGGAATACTAGTGACACAGCTCACAACTGGAAAATAGCAGCAGGAAACTGTGCAGGCAAGTTATGGGGACCAAAAAACCCTGACAGTCATTGCTTATCCCACCCTTTGTTGGTTTAATAGCTCCCAGGCTGCTCTATTTCAGAAAAGTATTTTAATTTCCCAAACAGCCGTCTAAGTTTTTAATTTGTTTGGGGTTTCTTTGTTTGTGTTTTTGGGGTTTTGTTTCTTTGTTTTTGTTTTCTTGGTGGTGGTGGTGTTTTGGTTTTGTTTGTTTGTTTGTTTGATTTTATTTTAGTTTGGTTTGGTTTTGACAAGTAGGAGGATGTAGCCCTTCTGATAGGGCTTCACTGGTGGCAGCACAGTCTCAGCTCCAATTTAAAGAGGTTGCTGATAAACTCTCAACTCCAATTCCCTGGCAAAAGTCATCTGAACTTTTCCTGTTTGCACACAAGCCACACTGCCTTGGAAACTGTCTTTTATGAAAAGGGAGAAATGAAAAGCAGCAAGGTAGATAAACACCAATACACTCCTACCCTTTCAGAGACTGGTCCCCCCATGTAAGGTGCCCTCGGCCAGCAGTCTGTTTGCTCCCACGAGGTGCAGCAAGTTCCTGTCCCACTGGAGCCACCTCCCTGCGGGACTTCACACACCTCCCTGAGCCCAGCATTTCTCAGATGCTGCAAGACCAGAGGCTTGAGGCTTACCATGTTTGCACCGCAGCAGTACCTAGCTCCAGTATTTTGCTGTAAAGCTCGTTCACTGCCCTGGCCTCCGAGGTGTTGAGAGTCCTGCATCACCTCTCTCTCCATGGTGGGCTGCTCTGGTGGGCTGGATTACCCCTTGCTTCCCTTTCCTCTGCACCCCCAGATCCCCTGTGACACATTGTGGTTTTTCCCCTGTGCTGTGTGGTCTGAACGTGCCAGCTGGTGGCATGTTCAACATCCTAATTTGAAATACCAGGACCCTACCAGGGCCACATTCCCAGCACTCATCAAGCACAGAGCACAATGTGCTGGGTGTTTGCTCACTGTGGGACATGGCCATGGGCAGTCCAGACCCACTGACAGCTGCATGGTGCACAGGGCTGCCCCAAGTCAACCATTCATACTGCTGAGCAGGTGTGAAGGGATCTGGTCAGGTCTCCCACGTGCTGCCACCATGCAAATAATGAGTGGCAGGTGAAGGTCAAGACACGTGATGTGGCAAGGCTGCAGTTTCATACACCACTGAGCACATTTGAAGAGCTTGCAAGCACTGTAAGGAGGTGCTTCATAACTCCCCGTGCTTTTCCTAACCCTCACTTTCCCAGCCCTGGTCCTGGTGTCTCATCCCCACCTTTGCTTTAGCTACAGCACTCAGCAGATCTATCCCTGAGCCATTCCAACCCTTCAAATGGCAGAAGACCACCTATTTCTGTGCCTTACAGCAGTCTGAAGAAAGAGCCTGAGAGGCCAAAGCTGCTGGAAGATTAATTGCAGGGTGAGAAGCAAAGGCTGTAGCCTCTTCCTGGGACTGTGAGTTGTGCTCAGCATGGTGTAGCTAAGGTTCCACTTGAATGATGCCTGGGTAGTTATGGCGCTGGACTTGAGATCAGATCTTTCATCCTGTTTTCATCCTGTTCAGGTTCAAATGCTGCTTTTAAATGCAGCCAGAAATCATGGAACGCTAGAGGAGTATTGCTGTGTTTGCCCTGTGCTTACACCCACTCACAAGGAACTGCTCTCAGCCACCATCAGAGGCAGGATCATGCCAACAAGAATTTTGGGTTTGACTCAGTACAGCTGATCTTCTGTTTTGATTAATTCCTGCTCCCAGCTAATTTTTTGGAGCACACCATTGCTCTCCACCAAGGCAAAGGGAACAGAGTGGTGATGCATGCTGCAAATCAATTAAGAGACGCCCTGCCAAATCTGTTCCTTTGTTAAATGATTCAGCAAGTGACTACAGGATGGCACAAATGGGTTTTATTAGTGTAGCATGAAAAATTCAGTACTGTAAATAAATAAAAAAATTTAGTCCACAGGCCCTCAGGACCATAGCTGGGCAGGGCTTGTTCTCTCCTTCCATCAGCATATGACTGTCAGTCACACACAAACCTCAAGTCTGGATGGAATCAGCCTTTTATGGGGCTTGCAGTGCAGAAATAGCCTGCTCCTAATATCTCCCAGGGGAGGAGACCTTTTTGCTGCCTCAGGGCATGGTGTGGTCCCTGTGCAGAACCTCCACATGACTCAGACCCAAGGACAGTAACAACGCTGAGGCTGGTGTGAACAGTCTCCATGTGGTTTGGGTGAGGAAATAGGTCCTGGTGCTCACGGTGACACCAAGCAGCACCCCAGTGACTAGGCATCCCAAATCCACCTGGAGAAGCTCACAGAAACAAAACCTGTCCCGACCTCCTGAATTGCTATCACTCAAAAGCAATATGTGGCAAAACCTCTGTGATGCAGCTTGCCACATCCTGAGTCACCCTGCTGACTGTGGGCATAGATTGCCATCTCCCAGTGGCTGTCCTGTCATCACTCCATCCTCCAAACCATGGAAAGCTGATCCCACGCAGGCAACCACCACTATTCCTGTATTGAGATCCCTCCTCTGCTGCTGCATGTCACTGCTGGTGCTCAGCACCTTTTCCCTGGATCTAGACCCCATGAGACATGGTGCTGTCACTCCGAATTTTTGTTATCAGTGAGCAATTTAGCAATGAAGCCAGTGGCATCAGCTTGCTCTGAGCCTGTTGTGTTATATGGGGGCTGGAGTGAGTAGAAGGCCAAGTTGTGTCTGAACTGCCACTTGCAGTTCTGGTGGCACACACCAATCAGCACTGCTGGACCTGCTACACCTTGCACAAGCCACTCAGCAGGTGATGTGGGCAGCAGGCTGGAGCCCTCATTTGTGGAAGAATTGGCATTCTGGCCCTGATGTGTTACCTTCACCCAGTGTTGTTTCATACAAGTATGGCAGGAGTAGCTGTGAAGGGAGCCATGCAGAAGGCATGAAAAACAGGGTGCGTGAATGCTGCAGTGCCATCCAAAGCACCTGGAGCCTGCACCTTTGCACCCACTGCATCCCATGCTTGGCCTTCTTCAGCAAAAAAGTCACTGAATGCAGGCTCAGGGCAGACCTGTATCAGACGTACGCCTCCAGAAGAGCCAGCACAAATACAGTGCCAACAGCTGTCCAAAGTGTGGCTCAGGCCAACATTTGGCAGGATCCTTAATGCTTCCCTCTCTGCCTTCTGGACTGGGAAAACACCGAGGGTGATGCACTGATCATTTCTTCAGCACAGCCTGTGTTGCAGCTTTTCATCTTATAGTGGAGGTATCACAAGCCTAAGAGGGCTATGCATCCTAGGAAGCATCTATATGTGGACAGCTTCTGAAACCTAGTCCAAACCAGTCTGCAACAGACCTTGGCAAGTGTCAGTTGGACAAAATTTCATAAAAGTTTCACTCCCAACATGGCAGTGTTCTTTACTGTTTCTGGGTTTTCTAACCCTGATGGCAAATGCTAATTACTTTTGCCTATGCTTGACTACTGTAATATGTTTTACATTAAAAAGGGATCTAAAGTTTATTACTGGTACAGTTTCTTGGTCTTTCATTACAAACCACAGCAGAAACTTGTGGGAGGTATGCTTAAATTATCCCTACCATGTGTATAAATGTTGTATAGCCCTGTGGAAAATGTACAAGGGTACATAACTCATTCTTTATATTCAACATGTATGTGGTTAAAGCTAAAATTGTGACATATATCCAAAGTTCTTGCACTGCTATCCTGATTATTATGCCAGGAGACCCTCCTGATTACATTATGAAGTTCATTACTTTACCATTGGCAAATGTCTAGTGACATTGAGATTTTTGGTACAGGAGCCTTCCAGGAAAAAGTGTGCTTTGGATGGAAGGTGGAGAGAGCACTGAAACAAAACCAGTGCCAGCTTCTAGCAACAGACCCCTCTGCCCAGTGGCTGGGAGAGAAGCAGAGCTGTGTCCCCTGCTCCTGACGACCTGTCGCTGTCCTGTGTCTGAAACAGCATAACCTTGGGGCCAGGATAGACTAAGCTGAGCCTGGCTAACTCACATGCTCCTCTTGTGCCTCAGCACATATTATATCACTCAGGCTGATGCTCTTCCAACGGGTCTCATGATTTAGTGCAATTCATATTTGATCAGGCAGATCCCTAAGGAACCATTTGAATAGCAGAGGATATGAGTACAGAATATGAAGGGACCACCTGGGTCATTAAACCCAGTCCCTTGTTGTCCCTGGCAACCATATAATAGACATTTAATCCAGAAAGGCCCAACTGCCTCCATTCCTCTTCCTCTGCGTGGCTGGAGACTGTAACATGATATTAAAGCCGTCACTGAAAGCACATTTCTTGCTGCAAAAAGGCAGAGCTCCCAGAAAATGGAAAGTCTCTTGTGTCTTTGACCATAATATATCAGTAGGAATAACACAGTTCTTAGCAATAGCATTTCACACAGAGACAGGCTTGGCATTTCCCCAAACACTTTTTCAGCCATTTTAGAGATTTATAACTAATAATTGCATAGCTGGATAAATAATTAGACTCTGAGGTTTTGTCTTAGCTTTTTTCTTATAAATAAATCCCTTATTCACAAGCTATATTAAAACACCTGTCAGTAGTGTAATGTGCATTTCATATCAGTGACTCATTTATTTCTTGCCTGACTACATTGATTTTGTTTCCATTATCTGTACTTTTTTATTTATGCAATTATCAGGCCCGTCTGTCATCAGAAATACATCTATTATATGTGTATAGCTGTACCTGTATATTAGATGACATCAAGCTGAATAGTGCAGTCTATATGCCAGAGGGACAGGATCTCATCCAGAGGGACCTGGGAAAGCTGGAGAAGTGGGCCCAAGTGAACCTCATGAGGTTCAACAAGACCAAGTACAAGGTACTACACCTAGGTTGGGAAAATCCTTGTTATCAGTACAGGCTGGGGATGACGTGATAGAGAGCAGCCCTGCAGAAAAGGACTTGGGGGTGCTGGTAGACATGAGCCATCATTGCACACTTGCAGCCCAGAAGGCCAATAAGATCCTGGGCTGCATCAAAAAAAGCGTGGCCGGCAGATCAAGAGATCATTCTGCCACTCTGCTCTGGTGAGACCCCCAGTTCTGGAGCCCTCAACACAAGAAGGGCATGGATCTGATGGACCGGGTCCATAGGAGGGCCATAAAAGTGATCAGAGGGCTGGAGCACCTCTCCTACAAAGACAGGCTGAGAGAGTTGAGTCTTTTCATCCTGGAGAAGACAAGGCTTCAGGGAGACCTTATAGTGATCTTCCAGTATCTGAAAGGGCCCTATGAGAAAGCTGCAGAGGGACTGTTTACAAGGGCATGTAGATAGGATGAGGGCCAATGATTTGAAACTAGAGCAGGGTAGATTTAGATTGGACATAAGGAAGAAGTTCTTTACTATGGGGGTGGTGAGACATTGGCACAGGTTGCCCAGGGAGGTGGTGTAGGCCCCATCCCTGGAGATATTCAAGGTCTGGCTTAATGAGGCTCTGAACAAGTTAAAGATAACCTGACCTAGTTAAAGATGTCCCTGCAGAAGGGTTGTGCTAGGTGACCTTTAAAGGTCCCTTCCAACCCAATGTATTCTATGATATCACTATAGTGGAGATGATGCACATATACAAACCCACATGCACAAAGGGTTACAGAGAAGCCCATCGTGAAATGATGAAGCCATTCTAAACTGCAACTGACTGCCCTGAGTGAAGGCAGAGCTATGGCAGAGCATGTTGTCCCACTGAAGAAGCACTCTGAAGGAAGAGTAGTGGCTCCCAACAACAAACCTGAACCCTGCAGAGTAACTGGTGGTTAACATCTAGAAAAACCTTCAGTAGGTCCTTCTAGGAAGAGGAAGATTGAGAAGGCAGAGAGAGCTACTGCAGCACTGAGCTCTCACAGACATGGTGTTAGCAGGTACATATTAAACTTCCAAGAAAGTGAGTGATAAAGAAAACAGAAAGAGAGGCATCAGCCATATATTCACCTCTCGGAAATGTGCCCTGCTACCATCTCATTCTTGGCATGCCCAAAAGTTGCACAGCAACTTAGAGTCAAGGAGAGGAAAACAGCCATCAGGTTAGATTTATAAAAGGACAGGCACTGTCCTCACTGGGACTAGATGAGCACATTGCCTTTTGTCTACTGGAGGCAGATTTATGGGAGGAAGGATGCAGGAGGCTAATGGGGATGTTGCTCTCCCCCACCCCATTACTGGTGCCTGGTGTGGCACATGCCGTGCATCATGTCAGCGGGGTTCTGCTGCCCCTAATCACTACTGCCCCCTAATCACTACTGCATCCATATCTGGCCCTGCTTTAATTTCCCCCACTGTCAGTCCCTCACGCAGCTTTGTGCCTTCTCCCCATCTTCACTCTGTAAGGGGAGCAAGGAAGGCAAAAGCTGTCCAGGAAGGGACTGACTCTTATGTAAAGAAATGTAAACTCAGAAGACACAGAAGATCCAAAAGCCTGTGTTTTCTCCACACTTAAGTGTCTTCCCATTTTATGCTAGCTTGGTGCTGTTCTGAGCTACAGCCAATGGAGCTGCAGCAAGTGGGGCAGGGAAGACCTGCAACCAGTAGGCAAAGACTGGGTATAGCCAACATGGACCCAAGTCCACCTGACCTCGTTAGTGTAAACTGGACTCACTTCTGTGTGAATCAGCTTGATTTCATGGTTGCATTAGGATAGAAGAGCAAGTAAAGACATTGGCTTCAGGTCCATCATCTCCCAGCTCTGACCCTGGGCAAGAATCACAGAGTCACACAATCATTGGAGTTGGAAGGGACGTCTGGAGATCATCTAGTCCACCAAGCCCACCAAAGTGGTTTGTCTAGAGCACATTACAGGAATGCATCCAGGCAAGTTTTGAGTATCTCCAGAGAAAGAAGTTTTTCCTCATGTTGAAGTGGAACCTCCTGTGTTCAACCTTGTGCCTCTTGTCCTGTCACTGGGCAACACTGAAAAGAGTCTGGATCCATCCTCCTTGCACCCACCCTTTAGATATTTATAGACATTGATAAGGTCTCTTCTCAGACTTCTCTTCTTCAGGTTAACTAGTCCCAGCTCTCTCAACCTTTCCTCATAAGAGATGCTTCAGTACCCCAGTAACCTTTGTCACCCTCTGCTGGACTCTCTCCAGTAGTAGTTCCCTGTCTCTCTTGAACTGGAGAGCCCAGAACAGGGCACAGTATTCCAGATGTGGCCTCACCATGGCAGAATAGAGGGGGAGGAGAACCTCCCTTGACCAGTAGGCCACACTATTCTTAATGCACCCCAGGATACCATTGGTCTTCTTGACCACAAAGACACATTGTTGGCTCATGGTTAACTTACTGTCTACCAGGACTCCAAAATCCTCCATCTCAGGGCTGCTTTCCAGCAGGTCTACCCCTAACCTATATTGATGCATGGGATTTGACACAGTCCTGCATGACATTCTGGTCTCCAAGCTGGTGAAAAATGGATTTGATGGATGGATGGACAATTTAGTGGATAAAGAACTGGCTTGATGGCCGCTCCCAAAGAGTGGTTGTCAATGGGTCGGCATCCAAGTGGAGACCAGTGACAAGCAGAGTCCCTCAAGGATCAGTACTGGGACCAGTCTTGTTTAACATTTTCATCAGCGACATGGACAGTGGCATTGAGTGTACCCTCTGCAAGTTTGCCGACGACACCAAGCTGTGTGGGGCAGCTGACACACTGGAGGGAAGGGTGCCATCCAGAGGGACCTTGACAGGCTGGGGAGGTGGGCCCATACCAACCTCATGAAGTTCAACAAGGCCAAATGCAAGGTCCTCCATCTGGGTTGGAGCAATCCCAAGCACCAATATAGGCTGGGCAGTGACTGGCTTGAGAGCAGCCCTGAAGAAAAGGACTTGGGAGTACTGGTGGATGAGAAGCTCAACATGAGCCAGCAGTGTGCTCTTGCAGCCCAGAAAGCCAATCGTAATCTGGGCTGCATCAAGAGAAGTGTTGCCAGCAGGTTGAGGGAGGTGATTCTCCCCCTCTGCTCCACCCTCGTGAGACCTCACCTGGAATACTGGGTCCAGTTCCGGAGCCCCTGTTACAAGAGGGATATGGATGTGCTGGAGTGTGACCAGAGAAGGGCCACGAGGATGATCAAGGGGCTGGAGCACCTGTCACATGAGGACAGACTGAGAGAGTTGGGATTGTTCAGTCTGGGGAAGAGGAGGCTCCGAGGAGACCTTATTGTGGCCTTCCAGTATCTTAAGGGGACCTACAAGAAAGCCGGGGAGGGACTTTTTAGGCTGTCAGGCAGTGATAGGACTGGAGGCAATGGATGAAAACTAGAGAGAGGTTGATTCAGGTCAGACATTAGGAAGAATTTCTTCACCATGAGGGTGGTGAGACACTGGAACAGGTTGCCCAGAGGGGTGGTGGAGGCCCCATCCTTGGAGGTTTTTAAGACCAGGCTGGATGGGGCTGTGAGCAACCTGCTCTAGTGGGAGGTGTCCCTGCCACTGGCAGAGGGGTTGGAACTAGATGATCTTTAAAGTCCCTTCCAACCCTGACAATTCTATGGTTCTTTGATTCGTTTTATGCTAATTCTTGCTCTAAAGACTGGTTGTGGGATATGTCATTGTTCTCATTTGCTGAAGCCATATAAACAGATGCTTAACTGTTGTTCTGCAAACTGGTAGGAACAGAACTGAAAATCAGACTGCTTTCAGCTCCTTCACCTCACTGGTTAACTTTCCTCACAACAGATTTAAGTCCTAAAGGGTGAGGCAGTAGTTCTGATGAGACAAAAGGAGGACAGGCTACAACTCTGGTAGTATTGCATTTACAAGAGAAGGGTGGATTACATTTTTTTTGGCTGTAAAGCGAGCAGGTAAAGGTATGTATGCTTGTGGCTTAGGTCTACTGATGGAGGATTGGCGTGTGTGTGAGCACGTGTATATCTGGCCTGTGGTGAAATCAGTGAACTTGCAGTTGACAGCTATCCAAGCATCATAATCTCCAGGTCACTGTTTTGGTGTTGCATAGACAACCATGGAGTAGGCAGGAAAGATGTCTGCCCTTAATGTCAGGGAAAACTGATTTTTCATTTACTGATAAAGTAGTTGTCTATTAGTTTCATAAAGCTTGTTTCAAGTATTATGGGAGTTACAAAACATTCACGTTCTGCCCTAGAGTAAAAGGTAATGGCAGACTTATATGGATGCTAGAAGCTGAAAACACTTTGAGATACTGTTTTTATGTTGGGCAGTAGCTTGTATTAAAAAGACATACCACTTATCACTGGCATTAGACTAAATCTGTATAGTTTTCTTTTGTTCCACTATAGCATCACAAGTAAGTATATAGCACAAGGAAGAGCCAAGGAGCTTTTACTTTTTGTATTTACTCTGTATTATATGTTGGTAGGAGAACCTACCCTAGAGGACAATGATAATAAACATTCTTGCTTTTGATTTGTATGGTAAAGTTGGCTGAAAAGTAACATGCTTTTGAGGATTTTGTGTGTGTGTGTTTGTTTTTTTTTTCCCGTAGTATTCATTTCATATGGGGGAACCATGAGATTAGCACAAAGGCTTCATAAAATACTTAGAAAATGTGTCCTCTATAAAGATAGGAGGTGTATTTCCTGGCTTTATAATACTATGTTTAATTCCACTTGATTCTATTGGGTTTAGGTAGGTATGTTATCCAGAATGTGGCAGCCCAGAAGGATGGAGAAAAGTCTAAAGTCAAAGTGAAAGTCCGTGTGAATACTCATGGCATTTTCAGTGTGTCCACTGCATCTATGGTAGAACCAGTTAAAAATGAAGAGAATGAAGATGTCAGTGTTGAGACTGAAGTGGAATCTCAGGACCAGAAGCCTATAGAAATCTCAAGTGATGTAAGTTGACCTTTCTTGGGTGTGAATGTCCTTACTGATGAAAGTACATTCTGCTGTTACGTAATCTGGAAGAAAAATACCTTCTAAGAAGCAAAGTGATGTTAATTTGGGGATATGCATAGGTGTCAGGAAATATGTCTTCATAAGAACAGGAGAAAATCTGTGCATCTTGAGTGTGTGGATTTCAAAATCAATTATTGGGCAAAGTGCCAAACAGCAGTAAGTGGGTTGCTTGAGAGTGGGATTGCCATATAAGCTACCATAGTTATCAGACATCCAAATAGGAAGACTTGGTTTATTAGTCATCCATGCTCCCTGTGTTAAAAGGACTTCTGTGTAATCCTTTGTATTAGTGGTTTGGGTTCTTTGAAATGTTTTGTGAAAGGGAAAGCTGAATTGTTTTCTGCAGCTCTGAAGGGGAGGGGAACACAGGGGAATAGTGCGGCATTGTTATGGTGTAATTGATGTCTTAATAGTTTTCTGAGGGGGGTGGAACTTAAGCTACGACTCAATAAATGAAAAGCCACTTTTTGTAAGAGAAAGTGGCAGAGCGCACACGCACACAACTATTATGCTGCTGGTCTGGCACTGGAAGCATTTTCACTAAGTCCTTATGAACTTGGACCTAGTCTGCATCTCTGTTAGTTCAAGCGTGTGTGTTTCTGCGTGTGCACAGAGAATGCTTTGTAGGGCACTTGGTACAGGATGTGCATTAGAAGTGAAGTGCCCTATAACCTATATTAAATACAAGTGCACATGCCTTCTACATCCTTTGTGCCTGGGCTTTCATTTCAGAAAAATATCCAGCAAGAGAACAGTGAGGCTGGAACACAGTCCCAGGTACAAACTGATGGTCAGCAAACGTCACAGTCTCCCCCTTCATCAGAACCTCCCTCTGAAGAAAACAAAATTCCAGATGTCAAGAAAGTGAGTGACCCTTTAACTCTTGAAAATGGTATGCTCTATAATGGTGGCGTATTCCAGGAAAAGGTTCTGAGCACCAAGTTCCTTTTTTTACATTTATATACCTTTTCTGTTGTGAACAATGTATATATCTCCTGATTATTTTCCTACAGTTTGCAAAAGAATTCCTGCAAGAAGTCTCTTTCTGCCACTTCCTTGTCTTTTATGCAGTGTTGTATACCTAAAATTTGTTTGGATTGTAGACATTTCAATTTGTTTAACAAACGTTAGAGACCAAGCTTATTAGACCTGCTGAGAGAAGTTGGGATCAGGAATTCATAAATCTAAGAGGAAATAATCTATATGAAAGACATACACCTGCATGATATTGTTAGTAGTTTGCTCTTTCATCTATAGAAGAAAAATGTTCTGGGTTAAAAATCACTGTCAGCTACAGATGGCACCTCTGGAAAACCTGCAAATACACCATATATCTGAAAAATGTCCTTCTTACAGCTCAGTACTTGCTGTCCATTAAATATACTGTAAGGAGACTAGTGTAGGAAGTGGAATAACTGAAAGGAAAGTGTTTTGAGTATGTTTTGAAGATTCTGAAGGAACGCAAAAAATATCTGCATGTTCTCCCTATGAATATTTCTTTCATCATAGTGCTACTTAATCATAAAGAAGTCAGGAAAATAATCTTATTTTTCTTCTCTCCAACTCAGACAAATGAGAAGAAAGGTGATCAGCCCCCAGAAGCTAAAAAACCCAAGATCAAAGTGAAGAATGTGGAACTACCTATTGAAGCTAACTTGGTTTGGCAGTTAGGAAAAGATCTCCTCAATATGTATATTGAAACAGAGGTGAGTTAGTGTGATTTAGACTGCTCTCTTGGTTGCAGTTATTAACCATTCACCTGCTTTTCAAGGCAACCTCTGATCTTTTAGTGTAACCCTGGAGCACGAACTCTTAATTTAGTGAGCTAATACACAGTCCAGCTTTAACATATAACTGACAGATCTTAATCAGAAAGATGGAAGTGTTGTTTAGCAGTAGTATCAGAGCACTGATCTGTGGAATGACATCAGAGATTGGTTCAAGCTGTTGCAATCTAGAGAAGTGCAACCCATTTCTTCAGGTGAATCTACTGCATAGCAATGAGAATTCCAACAGTTATGTGAGCCAAGGCATTTGGGAGACTACTCTGTTTTACAGGAGCTATGCTTTGTAGGATGCTGTTTGCAAGTAGGTATTTGTTCATTTAAATATTTTCATGGTTATACAGGGAAAGATGATTATGCAAGATAAACTGGAGAAAGAAAGAAATGATGCAAAGAATGCAGTGGAAGAATATGTTTATGAGTTCAGGGACAAGTTGTCTGGACCATATGAAAAGTTTGTTTGTGAAAAGGTATGTTAACAGTTTCAGAAGCTTCTCTGAAAACGCTGATACCAAATATATCTATCTTGTATTCCTTGGTCAAGCTTTCTCATACCCACCCTGGAAATAGCTGAAAACTGCAACTCATTTGAATGATTGCTGGGACTGATCTGGAATAAGGCTCAAGCTAAGCAAAGAGTACCCACCCCTGACAAACTGTCACAAATGGAGGGGGTTTTTTTTCCAAAAAACAGTTGGTGACTAGAAGGGGAAGCTGTGTTGCTTTATCCATAACCAAAAGCATGAACTAAAGCCACACCCCAAGGTACTGGCCTAATGAAGGACAAAAGGCTAGGTGTGCATGTTCCTCAGTTCAGAAGCTGGTGTGACTTCACGATGCAAAAGCTGAGGTAGAAATGTAGTTTATGTAGGAGGCTGA
This sequence comes from Megaceryle torquata, assembly GCA_024611175.1. Lineage (NCBI taxonomy): Eukaryota > Metazoa > Chordata > Aves > Coraciiformes > Cerylidae > Megaceryle > Megaceryle torquata. Next base: position 63,243 of record JANIJG010025962.1, read on the forward strand.
GAATGAATGTGTATATTTACCAGTGTCCTGTTACTGAGAGACAAACACAGTCAATTGTTGCTTATTTTGATGCCTGACATGTTGAATTATATTGACACACAGGATCTGCAGGGATTCTCTGCTCTTCTAACAGAGACAGAAGGCTGGTTGTATGAAGAAGGTGAGGATGAAGCAAAGCAGGTGTACGTAGACAAATTAGAGAACTTAAAGGTAGGTATGTTAATATGCCCAAAATGCAAAACTTCCAAACCATCTCATAAAACAATGTGAATGAATCACATAATGCATAGGAATTGCTTTTTCTAGAAATTAGGTACTCCAATTGAAATGCGCTATCAAGAAGCAGAAGAACGACCAAAGCTGTTAGAAGAACTGGGACACAGGCTCCAGTATTATGCTACAATAGCTGGGGAATTCAGGAATAAAGTAAGTGGCCTCAAAGTACCTTTCTTTTTACCACATAGTGTTTCACTGAGGCTTACCAGCTGGCAAAGACTTCAAATTCATTCTGAGATGAGCTGCAGTATACTCTCATGGGTCACAAATAGAACACCGCAAATGTTTCCCAGTACTCAAAAAATCTTGCAGAGTGTGTCATACCTTCAGTTGGTTGGTACTTAAGGATATATTCAGGCCAAAAAGGACATTCTTATGAAGAATGAGGATTGGACTGGTCTGATTCTTGACCTTAGAAAAGTTAATATGACTTTTTTAGAAGCGTGCTGCTCTTCAAGTTCTTTTGGGAATAAGGATCGTGCCATGGTGAGAAAGAAGCATTAGTGTAAAAGGTACTCAGATAAACTAAAACATCCAGCTTTATTACATATGGATGTTTTGGTTTTTGTCATTGGTATTTGGAGATTACTTTGTTGATAAACATTCCTGCCTTTGAAAATTTACTTAAATTTCAACTTAAGTTTTAATAGGGCAACTCAAAACACTCAAACGACTTCAGTTGGAGATTGAGACTTGCATCAGAAACAATTACGTCTTAATAGCTATAGATTACAAAATTATAATATTACACAGTCTTGAAATATCTAGCATCACTGAAAATAGTACTCTTAAGACTTTAATCCATATTTAGAATTCTTAACTAAAATCAGAGGTTGTGTTGCTGGGTAGGTCCTTCTCCTGATACCAGTTCATGGTGTAACTGGCATTGTGGGAAGGGTTCTAAATATGAACAACATCAATTCATTCCCTTTCTGTGAACAGCAGAGTTGCACTTTGTAGTACCTTGGACCCATGTAAGACTGTCCAGGAAGGAGGGAATGATTTTTTTTATCAGCCCTGTTAATGTTGTTTTATAGTGTGACCTCTTTGTGAAGCCTCTACTTCCTCTGTGAAATAGTTTTCTTGTTTGTTTGTTGGGCAAAGACAGCTTTATTTTGATACCTGCATTTCTTCTTGTTTCTTGCTGTAACAGATGTGGCTTGTTGCCAGCTTGTATTTATTTTGAAAATCAGTAAAGCTGTGAATCATTGCGGTAGTCTTGTTGGCATAATTTGATGACAATAAACTTGTCATTAACTAATAAAAAACTTCTGTATTTGAGCAGGATGAGAAATATATCCATATTGATGAAATGGAAATGATGAAAGTAGAGAAGTGTGTTAGTGAAGTGGTAGAGTGGATGAATAATGCTGTGAGTGCGCAGGCTAAGAAAAGCTTAGACCAAGATCCGGCAGTGCATTCAAGTGAAATTAAGGCAAAGCTACAGGTAAGTACCCCAAGAAACTAATTTTAGAGGCTAATGCTAAAGCTAGTCTGATCTCTCCCTCGGTTTAATCTTGCTCCTTCAGTGTTCTTAAAGTAGTTAGAAAGTATGGATAGAAGGAAATTCTGTAGCAAGCGGAGGTGCTGTACCATATATAATTCTGTGGAGCTTACTGGCATTTTTAAGTCTGAATTTCACTCACCTTAAAAACTCAAGATGTTTTTCAGTGTTACTGGTAGACACAAAATAGTCTGGAAAAAACCCACATGAAATGCAAAATACCAAGTTGAAGAATTTTGCACACAGAACTTCAGAAAGACCAGTTAATTTATTTCAGGGTACAATAAGTACTTCCCAGTTTGGACTTAAACAAATACAGAAGCAAGATTCAAACACTCTTTTGGGCACAGGACTTTTCATACTAGTGAAGCTCATGGGTCCATATGTATATATATTCTGACCCCATATTCTTCCTTCCTTTTAGGAGTTGAACAATGTCTGTGAGCCTGTTGTGACACAACCAAAACCAAAAGTAGACTCTCCCAAGGAAGAAAACCCATTAAATGAAAGGAATGATTATAAAACTGAAGACATGGGAGAAGATGACAAAAATACTGAAATTCCTCACCAAAATGGCGAATGTCATCCAAGTGATCAAAACACCGTTAGCATGGACTTGGACTAAAACACTGCACTTGCAGCAAGTTATTTCATCCCATGACAGAAGATATTTAAGCTGTTGTATGTGATGGGGGGTGGGAATGCATTGTTTTGGGAACTATTTATATTTTTTTCTTAGGACTTGTCTGGGATACGTGGTGTTATGGGAGGAAGAATAGTAGTAATGTTGGTCATGACTATCCTAAAAGGAAAATTGCCTTGGTAACTTTCAGATTCCTGTGGAATTGTGAGTTCATACTAAAGCTTCTGTGCAGTATTTAACCATTTGCATCACTAAAGATGAAAAGAAGCCTTTGCTCTGAAATATACTGCTCCTTCAAAAGGTTGTAATTGAAACCTTCGTAGGCATTTGTAGATGCCAAGGTAGTTTTCTTTTGTTTGGACATCTAATTGGGTATGTCAATAAAAAGCAAGTGTCTGTCCCATTCTTAAGGACTTTTCGGGAAGAAATCTTTGTTCCAAGGTTTTTGATTATTGCAGTCTGAAGCACTTAACCAGGTAGTAAGATGGTGAAATGTGTTAGTAGCATGCAGAAACGCTTACGTTTCATCTCTTGCTAAACTATACATTTTTCATGTGGGGTACATAAAATGAAGGAAATGCCAATTCTGTTAGTGTTATTGTGAAGCTTTTTAATGAGCTTTAAAATAAAGTTCATTTTACTGGTATCTCCTGACTTGTTGGGTTTTGCTGTTTTCAGTCCTGGTGTTAACACTTCCATGGTTGGTGACAGGCCGGTGCTTTGTGTTCCTGTGCGTGAGTCAAAAAGGCTTAATACTCTCACATTTAGCACAAAACAGTTGTGCAGGGAGTTGAAACTAACTCAGCTGTGTCATGAGTTATGCCTTATCTTTGCCCCAAGGGTTGTACATACCTCAAGGAAGCTAGAAACTTCACAGGTTTTAAGGCATAGGACAAAATTTGTAACACGTAGCTTAACCTGTAGTTCAGAGTAAGGTGTTCAAACCTGATTGAATACTTGGGCCAGGCTCTGCTGCTTTTGTTACAGAACTAAAATCCAATGGTAAAAAGATTTCAGCTCATTCTGCACAGCAGGTGGCTCTGGTTAGACCTTGGTAAAGCTTTTAAAATTAAACAATTATATTATTCCTCTCAAATCTCTAATCTATTGAAGAAGCTTATTTTTATTTACTTGGAGCAGGAGGATGATGAAAGATTGTTTTGGCTGCTTAGACATGAAATCACACTAGGGAAGCAGGGATCTGAAGATTTTTCTTGGAAGCATATTCCAAAAGACGTTGTTTCTACTTGTCCCAAAATGGGGCTCACTTATCTGATGTGCAATAACCAATTCACACATTAAGTCAAGATAATTGTCTTTATTGTGTCCCCACAGAGATGGGTGCTAGGTGGTAACTCCCTAAAGGTAGCACACCTGATTATAGCCAGGCAACGTAGCTATACCATTCAAAGCTTGTCAACACTTCTACTTCATTAGTATGCCTTGACAACTATTGGATGATTATTTCCTTGTCTTTAAAGGTACAGTGCACTTTAAGTGTACATGCTCACAAGGTAGCAGTCTTTACTTAGGTTGGAGGCAGGTAACATAAGTACTGCAGGTGTGATTTTTTTTTTTTCCTTCCCATTATAATGTGCTGAGGTAATCTAAAGGACATGACTTGAGAATCTGGCCATACAGCCAAAGGAGTTCTCCTTGTTCTTTAATTCAAGGTCTGTTTGGTTCTTTTATCACTTTGTGTTGCAAAGTTCTGTTATCTTTTACATTCTTATGCCTATTATCCCTTCTCAAAGCCTTGTCTTTCACCATACTACTTTTGGTTTAATTCTTTAACCTTTCATCATACTGATGTATTGGAGCATAGACCCTGTGTAGAAGCATGTCACACCAGATGCTGAAATGCCAGTCTCACTAAATGCAAAGGCTTTTGGGGTTATGTTTTACAGTGTGGTGGGGTTTTGTTGGTGTTTTGTTTTTGTTTTTTAATAGCATGGGTCCGGCAGTATTTTGTCTGCAACAACAAAACTATAAGGTGAAAAGAGGAAATTACTCCTAGTGGAATTACTGAAGAAAGAGCGCAGGTGAGAAGACTGGTGCTTTCTAGAGCCAACTAATCCTACTCCTCATAAGTGTTTTTTTCCTAATTAGTGTTTTTAGCAGCACCCCGAGTCTTGTCATATCTGGGAGCAGGAGCAATACTACAGTGTGTGCAGCTTCCCCAGTAGTATCTTGTTTTCTACATTGACTATGAGCAACTACATTATCAAAATGCAGATCTGCTACTATCTGCTTTGAGCTACCGGTTTCCTACCTCCATCCATTGGACAACTGTGTTATCTACAGGAGGCAACACTAGAATACTTTGTTCCCCATCCTTTTGCTAGAGCTACAGAATAGGAAGTTAAACCAGGCTCCAAAACTCTATTTAGAGTGTGCAAGAGTATTGCTGTGTTGGTACCAGTAGAGCAGTGGCGTTAAGGGTTAAGTTTTGTAACAGACTGTGTGCTTGGATGAGTGCTGAAATGGAAATGATGGTTTAGCACCATAAAAGATAGGAACTTACATGGCTGAATCAGGAGGATGCCATAGCAGGAAGTTTAGTCTGATCAGGGAAAAACTTTGTAGAGACATTTAAAGTAGAATTCTGTTAGAACGTCTAATCCTGGATCTACAAAAAGCTGCTTTGCTGGCCCTGGAGTGATGGATTGTCATGTTCAGTTACCTCTATAGAAGATACTGCTCTAATTTTCCTCTAATGAACCTCCAGAAAAGTCTGCACCAAGGACAGACAAATGTAGGACTCTTGAGATTTCTGCAATGTTAACTATTTCATAGCAGCTAATGGTGTGGTAAGTGATTTGATCCCTCATAATTAAGTGGCTTATTTAAATTCTCACAGTGCTTGTGCTTTAACCTTTTTGGGGGGGGTGGGATGGGCAGATGGGAAATGAAAGCAGAAATTAATGATTCAATGTTCCCTTCCTGCAGTCCCCCAAGCTGATTGTGTGATTAACCATTAATCAGTAATTTATGGTCTCTGCTATTACAGCAAGAAATTAATTTATTGCTTTCTAATGTACCTTTTACCAAACACATGAAAAATAGTGTGTCTTTCCACTTTGATCTCAACATCAGTCACAAGAGGTGTGAATGCTCAGGCTGGCAGTTCCCTTCTTGCTGCAATCAATACACCAGAAGAACACTCAGCACTGGAAGACACTGCTGGCCAGTTTCATCTTACTGGCACAGGGATGCAGTTGCCTTACTGCAATACTGACTAAATGCTGCACAAAGGTTTGAATCTTTTCCTTCCGAGAGAGAACTTGTTCACTACTCTAAAACAAGCTTTTGAAATTCTTTTGATGGAGTATTTTGACGAGTGTTACATTTACTTACAAATGCTTCTCTAAATTCCTAATTGTACTGAAGTCTGTTATGCTATAGTGGCATTACTAATAAGGAGAACTTAAATCAGTAGTCAATGTATTATTTATTTTTTAGGCTGTATTCTGAAATTCTTTGGACTCTTTTTTCAAAGATCCTAGGAAAGTGTCTAATAAATAGAAACACAGAATTATTATGGTTGGAAAGGATCTACAAACATTTCTTACGCAGAAGTCTGTCTGAAGCATACAAGGAGGTCAAATCCCTACTAAAAATGTTTAAGGATGTGAATGGAAAACGCTCAAAAAAGCAGTTAGAGTAACTGCCTTATTTCTTAAATGTCACTATCTTTCTGATTTAAGACTTGTGAATTACCTCTGTCTTTAAAATAAAGTTTATAAGCTCACAACACACATCAAATTTACCTGAAATTCAATCTTTCTTTAATTCTGATTCTTAAATAATTCAAACATATGTAAAATACATAACACTTACCAGAATTGCTGTATTTTCCTTCACCATTATTTTTCTTTCAAAAGATTTAGTGGAACTAAAAATTGTGAAATGATGCATTCTGAGAAATTAATTTCTTTTAAAAAGTCAATTTTAAGTATTTTAAGTCATTAAGAACTTAAAATGACAAAAGCATAAAAACAAAATAAATACTATAGGTAAAATCTTAAATTTATGTTTGTCTACTGTACAACATCTCATCAAGTTTTTATCTAGAATGTTCTGATGGACTAACAGTGCGTAGACTGACTATTAAGGTTCAAAGGATGCATTTAATACTTGGTTGGGTATGGTGCTCTTTAGTGAAATAATCCTTGTATTATTTACTTCTCCCATTTTTGCAATAGGTTTTACTTTCTTTCTGGATGTACATGATGAAAATGATGGATCCAAAATAAGATCACTTCTCTGGAATACCAAATACACTTGCTCCATATATAATAAATTTTTCATGCATCAGATAATAGTCTAATGCATCTCATGCTGAATTTCATCCTTTTGTTCCTTAGCCTGTTGTAGGAAATACAAAGATACGCCCTCAGTGCACCATCTTGTTTCCATTGCTTGTTTTACTGGAGGAGGCAAAGTGCAGGCACTGGAGGCCTTGGCTGTTGCTCAAAGAAAAGCTGCTGTCTAGGGACAAACCTCAGGTACAGGTTTCCCCTGAGGTTTGGGTTGCTGGTCTGAGTTTCGGACTTGGATGGCAGGAGAGCCTCCTTCTAGCACTAGGTGAAAGGGCAGGCTTTGTGGGTCTGTCAGTATTGCACAGGAAACTTGGGGTTCCAGGAGGTGCAAGTGGAAGCTTCCAAAGGTTCAACCTGGCCAAAGGTGGTGGGGTGAGGTGGGAGGAAGAGAAGGTAACTGTGTGAAGAGGTGCACCGGGGGAACTCATCGGAGAGCTCAGCGTCATAGGACCTGTAAAGTTTGTAGAAAATCTTCGGTTAACTTCTGGGGAGAGGAGGAGCAGAAAACAAGATCACAACATCGATTTAACAAAGCTCAAACAGAAAAGAAGTGTCACTGTTTCAAACAAGCAGTAAAGGAAGGAGTGACTTGAAGTATTGCTCTGATTGCTGATCTTTGGCTTCTGGCTCTTTATTCATGTGGATTAGGGCTACTCTTAATTCTGTAGATAAGGATACTGCCCTGTCAGGTGAGTGAAGTGGAGGTTTTACCTTCACTATTACTTCTAAGCACCTGATTTTTAGGGTATCTACTGCTTTAGTACAGAGAGTGGTTTTGTACTATGCGTGTATTTTCTATCTTTCTGTGATTAAGCCACAACACAGCTCTTAGAAAAATATTAAAAAATTATATACTTGTTTATGTAATCTTCCAAATCAGATGTTATTTATTCCATGGAGCTTGATCAATCCTCCAAATTAGTATTGATTTTAGGGGATGTTAATTTAGATAGTTTTCAGCTGACTTCCAAAAGTGTTGACGTAGGCAAAGCTGCATAGAAGAAAATAAGATTTAAGCATAAAATTTCCACAGTGTTTTGTTCATTAGAAAAGCAAAACAAGCGTAATAAAACCTCTTAACATCTGCATTTTCAGATTCTGAAGTGTCTTAAAATCTGGTCTCTAGTTCTTCTAGGTGAAGGAAGTAAATTTTAAAATATCATTTGACAATGATTTTCCTCCTAGGAGTGTAGAGAAACCAAAAAGCCCAAAGGCTTTCTCTGCAGTGAAGAAACCCCATCCTGTCACTCAAATGTAGCCCCTAGTGTCAGGGTTTAGGGTCAGAGCAGCAACTTAAACCTATAACAGATGCTGTCTGTTAACCCCCCTCCCTCCCCAAAAAATGGAAAGATAAAGGGAATAAGGAAGAGAGACTCAGCCATTAGAAAAGGAAACTAGAACAGCTGTAATGAAAATGAAAATAATAATAATTGAATATATATACAAATCTATACAAAACCAGTATCAAACCCAACCCTCCTGATGGTAATTACATCACCTCTGGGGTGCTGTGGGGCAGGCATGGGGAGAGTCCCAGACTGGGCCCAGTAGCAGACAGGAGCTGGGTTCTGGTACCGGATTCAGGAACACACCGTTTGGGATTAAAGGCAGAATGGACAGAGGCTTCCTCAGCTGCTGGCCATTGAAGAAGCAAGAAAGAAGTCAAAGAGCTGAGCAGGAGTGAGGCCTTTGTGATCACTTAGCTTTATACCATATATCCTGTATATGGGCTGGATAACTCATTAGTCTTTTTGGGGTCACCTGCCCTGTCCACTCCTCCCTGCAGCTGTGGCCTTTTGCTTTCTGCTCCTCCCAGCATGGTACACACGATCCAGCAGTGGCCTTGTTCTGCACACCAAACCCTGGTAGTAACTCTAAACATGGGGTGTTAGCACTGCCAGCAGCAGACACTGTCTGTGAAAACAGGCTGCTGACTTCAGACAGTGCTGTTAGAAGAACTGAACTGAAAAGTGAAATCACTGAATAGAATTAGCTCTGTTCTCACTCAAGCCAGGACACCTAGTCATTTAAAATACAGATGAAGACTAAACTGGAAGATGCAAGGCAGAAGAGTTTAGGTCTAAATGCAGTCTATGGATCTATGCCCTAGGGGCTCACCCACCCATGACTATCACGAGGGTGATTAGGAAAGGCCATGTTGGTTTCCCTCAGGTATTTCTTCTCTGTGCACCTGCTGCATGCCATTTGCATGTTTAGCTGTTAGAAGTACTTACCTATGTGTTTTCCAGCCAGGCTCCAGAGACAGCCTGTGCCATCTATAGCTGAGAAGGACAGCAGGACTCTGTCTTCACCTCCGATCTATCAAAAAAATCAGAACAGAACATAGTGTGCATGTGTCTAACAGGAAGCCTGTGACTGACTTACACTGCCTGTTAACCTCTACTGGCAGCAATGGAAGTTAACTTTAAAGTTTGACTTCAATGTATAGATACTCATCTCTCTTGGGATCCTGCTCCAGAGAATGGAGATGAGAGAGCACCCCCAAAGCAAGATTGAGAAAGGGAATTGAGGGATTGGACTAGAGGGGGACCAAGGTCACCATCCTCCTCTGACTGCAGGTGAGGCACCTGTGCCCAGTGCTAACACTGTAACCCAGATGCTTGTTTTGAGGAACTGAGGCTCCAGGGAGGATCAGACACATCCAAATGATGCTGAAATAGAAATGGCACTGTGAAACAGCACTTCACTTGATTTGAAAGAGATCACTGATGGCAACCTCTGGAACATGCAGAGGGCACAGATAAGGTTTCCTGTGCTGCCAGGGGGGATGGAAATTAAATAACCTAATCACACAGCACCTGGCTATAGGTTAATGTACTTTGTGGTTATTTGCACAGCCCGAAGTGAGTTACATCAGACCATACTTACATTGTAACTTATGTGTGCTTGCCAATTATATGTATCTGCAGCAAAATAAAGAATAAATTTGTAACATCCCCTATCATCACAGGTATAGGTTGATAGAGAAGAATGTGTCACTGAATGATGTAAGGTCATGCTTTGTGTGGGAGCAAACACAAAGCCTAACAAATGACTAAGTGCCTCAGTAATGCTGTTTCAATGCAACAAAATGTGAAAACAGTTTTCACACAAAGCATGAAATGGACCCAAGCGGGTAAATAGCTCCCACTAAACTGCAAGGGTGCAAGTGTCACAGGATGCTATGCCAAAGTCCTTGCTGAGATTTTCCTTAGTCCTTATATCCTACTGAATTCAAAGTAGGTTTGTCAGCATTTAGCCAATGGTCCATTAAATTGTTTTACTTGAAATGCTACGTAGGGGCAAACTGAGCTGTGCTGAAAGCAAGCCACTGCAATGCCAAGGACAGATTTATGAGAATGTACAAGAGGAGAAAAGAGATTAATGTGGGGGAGAAGAGGGGATTTTGATTTAATTGCTTTGTTTGACTTTGGGTTTGTGTTTTTTTCTATATAGCACAAATCATAGGCATGACTCTGTTCATTTAAATCTTTATTTTCTCTTATCGTGTTTGCTCAGATGTACACACACATGCAGCCCCTCAAACAGTTTTTCTAGGTAGGAACAATCTATATCACATGCATTGTGGTGGCTCCTGCTCTGGATTTCCAAGGGCATAATCCTTGGTGCTGTCAGCACACACACATCCATCACCATTGACTGCAAGGACAACCAGCTTGTGGGGAGTGACAGCTGAGCTGTCATTGTGCTCCAAACCAAGACGGACACCCAGGCTGGTTGTGTGATTAACCGGTAATTTACAGTCTGTGCTAATACAGCATGGGCTGTTTTAATGGACTTAGACTGTCATGCAGGTTCCTCTAACAAACCCAAAGAGGGAATGAGTGTCTGCAGCAGTTTGTCAGAGAGAACATGTTGTTCCTCCTTCCTTTCATGCTGGTTTGTCTGGAGTGGCATGAACGGTGCTGAGCTCAGCTCTGTGTTGTGTGCATGTGCTGGGAGGCAAGCTTACAGCTGTGAAGTCAAGCAGGATCCAGGAACAGAAAGAATCCTCAGAAAAACAAATGCTGATTGAAAACCCATTTCTCAGTAATGGTGGAAAGTGAGTCTGGTGGCAGAAGAACATGCAGGGGATGAAATTAAAGTTAGAAGCAGAGATCCCAAGCCTTCTGTCACTGATCATCATGCCTACAAGGTGTTTACATACTAGGGCTCCATAACATGCTGCCTTTGTCATTTTTATTATTCACCTCAAGTATGTTCTGGGTATTTGTCTTCTAAGCAAATGGTTACTTTCATTCACAACTTTAACATAAAAAAGGGAGTGATCAATAAAATATCCACATTCAATGAAAAAAACAAACAAAAAACAACAACAACAACAACAACAACAACAACAACAACAACAACAACAACAAAAAACCAAAACCAAAACCCAACCAACAAACCAACCAAACAAAAACCCACAAAAAACCCAAACAAAACCAAAAAGACAACCCCAAACCAGTTTAAAAATATAAAAGCCAGTCCTGCTATCAGGGAAAATTGGAGCTCTCCCACAGTACAGCTCACTGTGTCATGCCAGGGCCAGATGTCTGGCAGATTTTACCCCACAGGAGAAGCATGTTGTGCCATCACCAATTTAAGGGATTTGTTTTAAGATGCTGAAAGATCAATAACCTGCATCCACATGCTCACAGATTAAAAGCACAGGGAGAGGGAAGGAGAGTTATGACTGCAAACCGAGAAACAACTAATTCTGTTTTCCAAAATCAAAAAGGATAGTATTTTTTTAAAATAACAACATTGTATAGATAATTTAAAACCACTCCATACAGCACAGAACTGCGACACACATCATATACTGGTGTAAACTTCTGCTTGGAGGCCCACTGGAAATGAGAGGCCAGACTCCAGCACAGCCATGTGAGCCTGTAGAAATGCCACTTGGGTACCGCTTGTGGCTGCAGCTTGGAAATAAAAAGGAAGAAAAACATTTGTACAGTCACTGTAAGCCTGCTTAAATGTGAAAGAATTTAAGAAATGCTTAAATTACAGAATTCAGAATGACTTTTCTATAATGAATGATGTTAAGTGAAGAAAACACATTGTGTTGACACAGCAAGATGTTCCCCTGTTGCTGTACTGAAATTATAGCAATAAATCCCCCCACTTTTGCCTTTTTCTGAAGCTGTTGTACCATACTGATATGCATTTATTAAAGCTGCCCCTTCACAGACTCACAAGGCTGCTACTAGTATCAGATATCTCCACTGATGGCTTTCAATACAGCTAGTCAAAGAAAGATGGAAACACTTTACACTGGAAAACTTGAGTGTACTGGAATGGAAAGCAGGCTGCTAAATGATGACTTTTACTAAGGTTTCACTTCAGGGCAACATCTTAGTGAAGAAGTCCAGCAAATCTCTGAAAGAGGATGTTTTAGTATTTTCAGAACAAAACCAGCTTTGCTTTCCTTTAGAATAAAACTTCAGTTTACATTTGTAATCTGTAAGGTAAGTATAGTGCTGAAGTAACCCCATAAAAGTCAAAGCCAACCATTTTAAACTATCTTAAATACTTTTAAGAGTCCTCAGTAGCAGAAGTAGCAAACATACTTCCCCCTCACATTTTAAATTCAGCCTTGGCCATTGCCATCACAACTTGGCTACCTGACCAGAGGCATCTGGATGCTTCTCTGTTGACTGGCAAATGCAACTTTACACATTTTTTTCCCAACTGAATGGTCTAAGATTCTGCATTCAGAGGACAATAAAAGCTCATTGTGCTTCTCCAAAGATGTGCAGACATACCTGGCTCTCAAGGCTGATTAGTCAGGCTGACCTCAATGAAATTGCTCCCAGTTGCCAAAGTCAGCCCCTAGCCAAGCGAGGGGGTGTTTTCCCAACAGGGCAGAGCGGATTGGCAGTGATTGTAACACTACTTCCCCTGTGGAAAGTTCCCCAAGGATTTGTGTCTCTTGGGCACAGTTTTGATTTCAAGACCACACAGCAGGTTCTAGTGGTGGCAAAGTGATTTTTGCTCTGTTTTATTTTTTACCAAGATCTAAACACTGACTTTGGGTTTTCTTCTAAAAGAATTTCCTGTTATTTTATGCCAGTAGTTCATCTCTTTTAGATGCAGTCTTTCTACTTACAAAGTACACATGTATTCTTCTGTCTCACCCAACAGCCATGGTATACATAGAAGAATCTTCAGGACACTGCGCAGGATGTCTTTGATTTATCAACAGCCTTTTCCAAAATTAGAAAGAGATGTGGTATTTACACATGGTTACTTCAAATATTCAAACATGAGCCAGTTTGCCTGCTGGTCTTGAAAAGGATGGAATAGTAATAATCTTCTTCTCTGGAATTACTATTCCTCTTGGAAACTAAAGAACCTTTCATCGATGCACTTGATCCTGTAAGTATCGCAATAGGCTCTGGCTTCTGTGTGATGCTATATTACATATGACACCAGTGTGTTGTCTATGGTGTAGCAGAGCAACAGCACAGAATAGCTTACTTTTTTAGAGTATCTTCTGACCTGCACACGCTCTGTGGGTGTTCAGACACAGCCGTGGACAGCCTGAGCCTGCTTGGTCAGGCTGGGCAGCTCCATCTGCTTGCACTACATGTCTGCTTGGGTTTATTTTTGTTCTTTTCTTTACAGAAGCTGCAGGACACATTTCTTTCAGAAGCATATGAATCTGACTAATCCCTCAGGAATGTCTCAGGGGAGGAACTTCCCACAGAAAAGCACGGTTCCTTGAAGCATAACTCCCACCCAAGGCATCTGGCCCTGGGACAAGGCTCATACAGTGTCAGGGAGGACCTTACTTGCTCCCATTCATCTCCACATAGGTGCAGTCACAGATCTTATAACACTTTCCTTCTGCAGGAGGAAAAAAAAAAAAAAAAAGCCCAGTCCTTTAAATGTCCTTTAAATATTTTCCAGAAATTTTCAAACCTCTTGCCCCTCTTTAGAGCACACGGACAATGCCTGTTACTGTAACTCCCTATCTTCAGCCATCCATCTCTGCCTCCTGTAGCCAGCCCGGCACTGGGCTCAAACAGAGCGCTCTTTGCTGCAGGCACTGGCAAGAATGCCAACAGAGATGTAAGCAGTACAAGAAGAAATGCACCTTCTTCCACTGCTATCAAAAGTCAGACAAATGTTTGTTGCTTCTCTATGAGCATTGGTGGACTCAGCTGCTTTGCTGTTCCAAAATCCTACACTTTGCTGCCTTTAAAGGAAAACAAACAAAGACAAAGAAAGTTTGGACTTCGAGAAGTAGCTCAAACTTTCCACTAAAATTCCCACCTCTCATCCCCACCTTTGTGCCCCAGCTTGCTTCTCTGTTGAACAGCATGTAAAAATCCTGCCCTTAGCTCACCTTTACTGAGATCTCAGGTGTCTCACCAGTACTACAGTGGGGGCCAGAGGATGAGTTTGGGTGTGCTTTAGCACTTTGTCCTTCAGCAGAAAGACCCTTTGAGCAAACTTGGATCTGGGTGTCCAGAGGCTGCATTTAGGCAGCCACTGCTGAATGGGCACCTGGCCACTTAGGTCCAGGCTGCATCACCCTGCACACTGGTGGGACTCACAGGAGAGGACAACCACCACCTCGTTTGCAAGACCTGCCCCATGACCATGCTCAGAGCACATTCTGCTCTCTTCAAATGAGGGATGGAGATGGTAGTGTTTCCAGACATGTTTTAACACAATATCCAGTGATCACCTACAGTCTCTCCTACAGAAGCTGCTCCCATTTGTGTGGGAGATGCTCAGATGCTTCAGAAGAAGGCTAGAAGTCAAGTAGTCTCAGGGTGAGGGACTGAGGCCACCCTACAGGGACATGAGACCCCAGTGAACAGTGCCAGTCCATCTTACTAACTGTCCTCCAGGGTTAATCTAGTGGAAACTGCTAGGTCAGTGTCCAACACATCTACTGGGTCTTATTGCCACTTGAATCATTCACTGAAGGGTAAACCCAGCACAGGCTGTGGACCCACACCGTGCAAAAGGAGCCGGAACAGGAGAGGATGAAGCATAAATAATGAAGTAATATTCCTGGGAGCAGCTGATGAGTAGATGACCAGGATGTGCAGCTACATACCATGTAGAGAGTGAAGTGTTAGACATGCACAACCCATGCTCCTGAGGGGGGGGAGGGAGGGACTGCCCACCATGCTGTACAAGCCCCTGGGAAGGTAGAAACCTGTGGAGCTGATCTTCATTGGTTTTCTGATACATCAGCCACACAGGGAACAGAAAGATGTTGGGCTTAAGTGACTTTGAAAACTGAGATAAGGAGAACGAGGCTTTTAGTTCTTGCAAACGACATGCTCTTTATCTGCCCCCCTTATGGCACTCCTCTGGTCCTTACCGAGCTGTGCTCTCACAGACCTTGAACTCACCTGACCACAGGCTTCAGGAAGAAAACCACAATGCAAAACACCCTTTCTCACCCCTTCTCCCCAGCTGCCCCTATCCTCAATTTTAGGTAGAGAAGAGCAAGTGTATCCACATTAACATAAAGGGGTTCTGTGCCAGGTACATATTGGCAAGCAGAGAGCTGACTCCTGGTTGTCCTTGGGCAAGCTGAAAACCAGCATCTCTTGTCCTCAGCATCCCAGATCTTCAGGCAAAACAGAAGGAAGAAAAGCTCAGCCTGCTTGTGGAGGACAGTGGGAAGTTGAGCAAGAAGTACTCTGCTTCTTCAGAGCATTTCACTGAAGGGAACTGAGACACAACTACATAGAGAGCTTCAACTCTGTCATTTCCCAGTTCCTGAGTAATTGACTTCACATTTATAAATGATCCTCTAATGCCAGCAAAAGGCACATGTTTATTTTGCACAGATTATGTATGAGTTGCACATTCAGAATTTAGGAAATTTCTGCAGATTTGTATATTAAGAATCAGAGTATTGTATCAGCAGCTTCTACAGACCTCAACAGTGGACACAGAAAAAAAATTAGCACTTCAGATATGTGAAGGTAAAATATTGGTGCTGTATGGCTTTGACATTGGCTGAAATTTAGAAAAGAACAACTCTGTGATAAGCAGTTTCCATCTGTGAGTTTCTTACTACACCAAGTCAAATGTAACGGGCCCAAACCTATTAACACTTGTGTTTTGGAGAGCAAAGTTGTGCGAGTTTTCCCAGGAAGGTTTACCCAGCAACAGCAACCCTTCACTGAAAGGAAACCAGAGGTACTGCATGCATTTGCCTGAAGAAAGCAACTTTTCTCGCTAGTTAACATTCCTCCATGCCTTCTTTGTGCCCCTGTTGTCAACTCCCCTGCAGACTCTAAGTCAGCTGGTCTCCTATCATATCATCCCGTTTGATCAGTGCCCAACAGGTTTGTAAGTAGGTTTCCAAGAGCCTTGATAGTGTACAGTGATGAACCAGGACCCTGCACAGGGCCAAAAGCCCTGCTCCTTTGACAGGCATGTTTGGGCAGAAACCACTGGTGGGATCAGGAGTTTAAGGATGAAGATCAGCTCCAGCCAAGCTCCTGCTGAAAACAATTTGTGTTTCTGCAAAGCATTTATTTACAGAAGTGTTTTTTTTTTTTTCCTCTGGGGTTTGTATAAGCAAAAGGATTGCAATATTAAGAGCATTGAGCTGCAATGCTGTTCTCTGGAGTGTCAGGCAGTACCCAGAGCAATGCAATAGAGATGTACTCCTGAGCTCACAGTTGACAAACACACCAACACCAATGGTGCACCTTGGAAAAAACACAGAAACCTCACTCAGCACAGCCGGGCAGCTGGTGGGTGGTGGGATGTCCAAGCCCCTCACAATACCAACCAACTTTTGAGAATCCAGTATTATGATCCACTACATTTTCCTCTTACATAATTTTAGAAGTAGTTAACTCCTCTCCTTTTTATAATCTAAATGTATTTTATTATTCCTCCTCCCATACCCATAATATTTCCTAATCCTCGATAAGTTACTGAGTTTCCCATCAACTGACACAGAGCTCTCTTGCCCTGCCCTAATATGTGACCACAATCCCAGCCTCCTGGATATTTTTTTTCACCCTCCTTTGAATTTATTCCAATTTGTTAACAACTGTTTTCCTAAGGATCAAGATGGACTGACTTCAGCTTTGCTGTTGTCTCTGCATGTGCCATTCATACCCATCGCACAGGCACAGGCACAAACACCCCTTGTGCCAGCACCTGGGCAGCTCTGGGCAAGGGGGAGCAAGCAAAAACATCATAGGGACCAAGGGTTTCTGTTACTAAGAAAACTTAGAAAATAAGAAAAAATCAAACAGATTGGTGGAGTTGAATTGAGAGTTGATGAGTTGATGTTCTGTCGTCCCCTTTGATGTCCATCTAGCTTTCCATGCAGCATGGAAGCTGCACAGAGGTAGATCTGGCATGTCTGTGATCTTCTGCTACCTCTTGGATTCCAGAAAACGCTGCCACAGAGTTTCAAAGCAGAATAATTGTCTCTTACTAACTTTATAACCTTGAATTAAGCACAGTGTCCACTTGCTATCTACACAGGAAAAATGAACTTTGTGTCTGAAAAACAATGTGTGTTTAATAATCAGATCATGAAGTAAGAGTGTAGCTGTGGTTATGCCAGTGCCAGCTCTTACAGATAACTTTATGTCCACCCTCCACCTGGTCAAAGGAAGCTAAAGACAATGTGGTATCAGCCTTGTCTACAGTTACCACATTTAGGCTGAAAAAAAATAACCTTCCTGACATACATTTGGTCTGCAGTGTAGATGGGCCATAACCTTATGCACATTCTTCATACTACACAGATAATAAAATTTTACTAACTCACAGTGCTGCTGTTAGGTAGCAATTGTACTTTGTGTTGAGGTTACTGGAGGGAAGGTGTTATTCTCACATATCAAATCACAAGAAGTGATTTGAGGTAACAAAACAGCACATTTTTTTTCTTCTATGTGCCTGGGGACAGAATGACATAGAGGCTGAATTGGGAAGGAAAAGAATGAACTCCAGAGGTTTCCATGTTCCTCATGAAAATTATATTTTTTGAGGCTTTGCTTATGTGGCTAGGTAGCAAAGAGGATCTCTAAGTAACTGAAACAAAAGGACAGTAGTCTCATCACTAACTTTTGTTCTGGATGACAGTAAAGGATAGCTTAAGGAAAAATAGATAAATAAATAAATAAAGGAAATATTGTACCAGCAGCTAATTTCCACTATTTCCAACAGCTCAGCTAATCCCAGAGAAAACAAATGTATGGGTTTAAAGATGGTTGCTATAGAAACAAGAAGAGATTTTATACTTGCTTATGAGAGCAAAGGAGGTTCTGATTGATAAGACAGTTGCATTCAAATAGTCACTATGGAAACCCAAGGTGATCTGAAGGAGACGTGACTCCTCTCCCTCTGCTCTTCTGGGCAGATGAAGAAAGCCTGGGTGGGGGAAGGTCTGGGCTGGGTGATAAAGCACACTGTAGAAAGGCAGCACAATGCTCATTTCAATGCTAGAGATGCTCAGCATTTCTCATTTCAGAGCTGTGTGAGTGCTAATCTCTGTATTGGTGAAATACCTTTATTTACTTACACTTGAAAGGTGGGGTTTTTTCTCTCATCAAAATCAATAGGAACTCTGAAATTGACTTCTTTGGGAGTGAAGGAGATTTTGGAGACCTTTCCATGTCTTCACTCCATCAAAGCAAGGAAGCACATTTGCGTGTCTCCCATGGAGCTCAGTGCTCGACAGCTGCCTGTGCTTTGCTGAAATGGGGCCACAGTGTTGCTGAGCACTTTTCACCTTATGGAACAAGACCTGTGCTTGCACCACGGTCTCAGAAATAGGACAGAAAGCAAACTGAATATGAAAATCTTCTCCCTGCAGATTAGTTGTTTAAGGACCAGACAAAGTTAGTCAGCCTGCACATGACATAACAGATTAAGTAGCTTGATAATACCTCAGTAACCAATTAACTTTTCAATATCCATTTTTAAAGTTATTAATAGAAACTTAGATTAAAGAGTAGGTGCTCAGCACTACCGGACAGAGCTGAAAACAAAAAAAAAGTTACTCTGTATGTGTACTACTATCATATCTTGATTAATGCAAAATGTTAATGCTGTGCATATCAGCTCTGTGTATTTGAAATATACTAATTCCCCAGTAAGGGTTCCAACTGGACCAGACACCCAAAGGCCAGACCCTCCTGGTTCCTCTGCCAAGCCTGAAGACACTCTTCTGTATCATTCAGACAATCTTTGATTCACACTACCCACACACAATCAAATCCTATAGCTATTAATCATCAGAGGGTTTGCATTATCTTGCATTATTTCCAATGAGCTAAAAAGAACTAACTAGTTGGCAGTCCAAGGAAAATACTGGTATTTCTGAGATTTCACCAAGTTTCCAGTGCAAATGTGCAGACAGAAGGAAGCAACGTTGTCTGGAGAAAACCTGAGGATGCAAGTCTGGACTGCAGGACTACAGTACCAATCAGCATGGGCTCCTTGCAGCTCTCATTCCCCTGGGTTAGCTTCCAAAGCTGGCAAGAGTGGCCAGGAAATTAGTCCAGCCCTGCTGCAAGGCTACTGCCTTTTCTCACCAGCCTTGATGGGTTCAGAAATTGCCCTCCTATGTAGAAAACCTAGCCAGGCTTGTACAACAGGAAATACAGCAAAGAATTCCCAATAAGAAAAAAGAACCCCAAAAGAGGATGCTGCTTCTGCTGCCATCATCAAAGGAAAAGTTTAAACCTCAGGTTACTCCTGCTGACACTGTGGTGGGGCTGGAAGCAGGGAGAGCTGGTCAGACACACATTATCTCGAAATAAATTCCTACTGGTTTTAAAGATAAGCAAAATTGTTACCTATTACTAGATCTGTTGACTCATGACTTGAGGTAGAAATCACTGCTTTAAAGGAGTCATAATAATTCAACTACACAGAATGAGAGATAGAGGATGATATTTAGTAAAAGATGTGCTCACGGGAAGGTTCAGTCTGCTGGGCACGTTTCTGTTCTGGTTTTGTGTCTGTAGAAAGGAAACACGTAAGTAAATAAATAGGAACAAGGTAAGCTCTTTGCATAGGAGTGAATGATGTAAACACGTGGCTGAGCCTTTTATCCTCAACACACTGCTGCTCACACTCTCCCTCTTCAAATGACAGAGCAGCACTCTTTTATTTGGGAGTGGGGGGTTTAGCCTGTGTAACCCAATCTCCATGCACTTTCCAAAACATTTAAGTCACACCCAGAGAGACAACAGCACCCTCGAGGAGAATGCTTCACATACTTTCAGCTTTAGTAGTTCCGGGAAAAAAAAAAATCAAGGTATAAAGGTAGGGCAAAAGTCAGCATCCTGTCCTGGATTGTGTGGAAGTCCCCTGAGGGGGATGGCAACATGTTTTTCCACCAGTGATCACATCTCCCAGAGCATGCATGGGAACCTGACAGCTTTTTCCTCTCGGCAGTGAGGATGGATAGCACTTCTTTCTCAGGGCTGAGAAGAGCTCGGGAAGATGCTTTTCTGAGAGTTTATCACCTTTTTCCTCTCGGTTGAAGCGATCACAGAGCATCCCTTCTGGAAGCATATGATACCCAGTATTCCCTGCAAATCATCCCGACTTGCACAGGCTCTCCTCGATCTCAGCAACTCCATTCAGGAGGCATAAACTGTCTCTTACAGACTGCTTCTGCAGGCTCCACTTTGAAACCTGTCCAAGGAGATGATGGTACAATTTGCTCTCTTCCTCCTACCTTCCAATTTTAAAGAAAAAAACCATAAATTTTTATGATGGCAGCAAAGAAGCATTTTGAGAAAACAATCCATGAAAGCAACCAAACTCGTAGGGGTTTGAAATCCTGAAGCTCTCAACACTGTGGGATGTGTTTTGCTTTCGGAGCCCAATCCTTCAGCTCTCTGAAAAGTGACAAGTAGCTGTGAGACTTTAAGCTGTTCCCTGGTAAATACCATATATAAACTAGTGGATACTGTAGAGTTTCTCTGAGAAGCATTTAAGGGCATTAAGCACCATCTGCTGGTTTCAGCATGAAAAAGGCAACCAGGAATTTTTCACCTGGTTGCATGTCTCTTCATCTGTTCTAGTTTTAGGGCAAATGCAAAGAAACTGTCTCAACAACATCAAAATAGAGAAACCAGTATGGGTATTCCTAACCTGGACTAGACTTCCTGAGGAACATCAGTTGTCCTACAGACAGACCAAGATAACATAGGACAAAAAGAAGACTGTTTAGTGCAGTGAAAATCCACAATAATTTTGTCAGCATTAAAACTGAGCGCCATTAAAGACCTTCATTTCCCACTTGTTTTTGCATTATATTTGAAACATAAATGGTTACCTACACAGAAGACATGAGCCAAATATTGACACAGCCTTAAAAATAGAAACAGACAAATGTTTTGCCAGAAAATTGTATGCACAGACTCATTTTTGCCCCTCAGTCCCTGATCTCAAATAAGAATGTGGGGATTTGGCACAAATATAGTGGGGCAGCTTTTTGCAGATGGCTAATTCATGTTGTAGATATTGGTTACCAAAGGACCAGTGATTAAGCCATTGAGAGCTGAAGGCACTCATCAGCTTTGCAAGGCTGCTCAGCAATTTGCAAAAACTGAACCCAGAGCACTAATAAAAGTAATGAATATGTGAGAATTGCCAGCTCCCAAATAACGAGCAGAACCACCCCCAGCCTTTTGCATTCAGTGTAAGACAGAAAATGCCACATTCACAGTTAATTCACGTCTCTGTTGATGGGTGTGTGGAGCTGCCGGCCTTTAAGCAGCTTGACCCACACGGCAGCAGTGCTTCCTCCATCCAAAAAACCTCATCCCCCTGCCTTGGGGTCTGCATGGACTGGCCAGAGCAGCACACAATGGCTCGGAGGAGATGAAGGGCATCTGTGCACATCAGAAGAGAATTTCCCACTCCTTCCCTCCCCAGGGAGCACTGGGGTTTGTATTACAAAGAGCTAATGAAGGGAGGCTTGCTCAGGTGCACAAGGAAGGGGTTCCTCCTCCCTTGCTCAGCCTCAGCACTGTACATCCTGCTTGTTCTGCCAGGCAGGGAGAAAAGCAGCAAGATACTAATTTTGCTGGATCTAACCCAGGGGTAATCTGGGTAGAAGCATGTTCTAACCATTAGAAGATGCTTCTTCATTTGAAGCTCTCTACTCAGACTACATCTCCAATGCAAAAATGTTGAGGTTTAATTGGTTTTAAGTCTACTCTTGCAAGATGAATATTGCAAGATGAATCAATACTGCAAGATGAATCCCAGTGAGTAACCTCATCCTGACTGGGTCCATGGGAAATTGTAGTAGTTGCTGTTTTGTGCTTCCACAGAAGAAACAAACAGGAGATGGCTTAGCACTCTGCTGTGATCAAGTTGGTGAACTAAGAATGCGACATCTCTGCTCTCTGGTTAGATTAGAATGAATCTCTAAAGAGTTCCTTATATCCACAACCTCTGGTTCATTGAGAATCAGACGAATGGCAGGTGTTGGGGGTTTCCCTTCAGCACAAACCCCTCAAATGCCCTCTTTTAGCCTCTAATCTGCAAACTAGACAACTTAATGGTAAATTCTGGATATGCTCATGTGTCCATAATCCACTGAGAATGCCTTACTTGGATCATGATATGTTATTTCAATGCTAATGCCAGCACTTAGGTCATCTAATGCAACATTAAGTACAGCTTGACCCTACCAGTATCTTTAAACATTATCTATCAGCAAATTCCAGCTTCACTAAAGTCTCTGCTAAAACATCCTCATTATTCCATTACTGTAGCTCCACAATAATGTGTTCATGCATTGCAAGGTTTATTGCTTTATCATGCCACTAACCCATCCTTTTGTTTGGCAACAGTCCTACCCTTATATTTGTTTCCAAACAAATAATACTAAGATTCCCAGGAGCTTAATTGCTTTTGTTTGCAATACTACAGCTTAATATTTGTTGTAGTAGGGCAGTTGTTTGTAGGTATTTATTATGATTCCTTGTAGTACCTGTC
Organism: Megaceryle torquata; assembly: GCA_024611175.1. NCBI lineage: Eukaryota > Metazoa > Chordata > Aves > Coraciiformes > Cerylidae > Megaceryle > Megaceryle torquata. Next base: position 85,969 of record JANIJG010025962.1, read on the forward strand.
AATAAACTGTGAAACATCATGTGCAAAATTAATAGGAACATGGCTTGTTAATTTAAAAAGGTGCCCTAAAGTACATGTTTCATTTAACAAAATGATTAGTTATAAATATTATATTGCAACAGCAGGCTTTTTGGTACGTTACACAGTAGTTAACAGGGACATTTAGTCGAACTGGGTCCACCCCTCCTTTTTGTGACTTGGAAGGGAGCAGGATTAAATCTGTTCACCCAGTGCTATCCTCAGGCAAATGGTCCCTAACTTCTGCAGCAGAAGGCAAAATGCCTTTCTCTGGGAGAGGTAATACATTTCTCTCTATCCCCAGTGTAAATCAGGGAATGGCTAGGCATGAAGAAGCACTGGGATCACTGGCTAAGCTGGTGACTGCATGGCACTGTCAATCAGTGTCATCTCCCATTTCTACTAAACATTTCTAAGTACCAAATATTTTAGAGGCAGGACCTTAACAGGCATTAGCTGCATTTCACATTCACTGACCATCAAGTTCAGGATACACCTATATACTACTGTTTACGTCTGACTTCAAGCCAAAAAAACACCCAAGCACATATAGGGCAGTAGGTAGAGTAATAAAATTAAGATTATAATGAAAAGAGACAAAGTGGCCTATTTATTGATATAGTTCTGTACATCCAACAGGATATTGTGGCAAAACATCACATGAGATTTAACTGCTGTAAAGGCAACAGTGCAAGCAGGAACTGATCCAACAGTGCAGGCAGGAACCACTCATGCTCTTCCCAGGAGGAGTCTGCTGTACTGTGTCATGACAGCGAAACTCAATACCCACTTAGGTTTATCCTTGATGAACTTCTACTAAAAAGCAAGCAAAAATGTTCTCATCCCCACGCTCCATGAAAAGACAAGGTGCTGATGTCAGGTCTAGTCTCTGTGTGTGGCGGACCTTTGACACCTCCAGGGACCTCAGACAACTTGCAGAGACCAAATGCAGATATTACACGATTCCCACCAGCCTGAGTGCAGTGTATATTACATCGTATTAAATATAATGGAGAATGAAAAGCCATCACTCACCTGGGAGGAGCCTGTTGCTTGTCACCTCACAAAGCAATTATTCCACAACACCCTGGCTGTTGGGGCTGACCCTTGCCTTGTGTCTTCACAACATATGGCCACATTTGGAGTGGCATGGTGAAGCTCAGGTGGTTTATGGAAGAGAGTCCAGCATGTGCTTACTGATGTGCCAGGAAAGGAGCAGGGACAGGGGTGTGGACCCTGCCTTTGGGTCAGTTTGAGCAGGATTAAGATACTAGGATCGTTTTCTTAACTTCTTGCTCTGTTTGTACAAAACCCAAGAAAGAAGCTTGGATTCTTTCCAAGCAACCTATAAGCTAAAATAGAACAAAAAAGTGCATTTTATGTAAGAATTTTAACATGAAAATTTGAATCTCATTTAATACTTCATCTCTTTAATACACCATAAACCATGACTTAAATCCCACTGATGATCTTCTGAGTCTGCAGTTCTTACTCCTGTATTTGGCCCAAAGCCTTGTTCCTCAAGTGAGAAAAAACAGATTAAAAGACCCTGAAACCGTCTTCCATGCACATCCACCCACTGAATTCTTCCTGTTGCAATACAGACTTTTTTCATCAAAGTTTTTTCAACTTGCTCATGACTCTGACAAGTGTGTATAATACAAATTTGAGACAAACATATTATGTGAAGAGTAACTGAATTACTATGCTTAATTTCCATAACAGATTGTTGCTCAGATGGAAATAGTAGATGGGTTTGCAGTCTCAGTTTCCATACTGGTTTCTGGACAAGTATAAGAATTTAAGGAATAACTTTTTTACCAAATACAGATCAAATTAACCCAGTTATGGGTTCATTTTACATAAAAATGCCAAATCCATCAAGACTGAGCAAAATTTAATGTGGCCCAAATATTGCTCAATTCCATTTGCAGAGTTATTCTGCAGTACTACAGTTTTTATTTAAGGCAAACAGCCCTCCCTTCCTCCCAGTTTCCATAAACAAGTAGCCACTGTGAACACAGGGAGAAACTATATGTTTAAGATACAGTTTTTCCATATTACATATTCTGGTTTTCAGAATAATTTTGGGAAGTTCAGTGGCTACAACAACAGCACAGAGGCTGTTGAAGAATCTCCCATCTGCAGAATTAGATCCATAGAGTAGAGCCACCCTTTAACAAAATATGATTTTGCTTCTCAGTCTTTTAAAAATTGGAGTTCATGTACTGTGCTGTGTTCATGTGCTGTGCTGTGTGGACTCCTGCACTTCTTCATTACCCACTTCAACTTTGCTACCTGAATTGATTTATAGCCCTTCTTTTCCAGCTCCTGGGAGTGGCAGAAAGATTATATTTAGATTAGATTAGATTTATATTTAAAAATCATTTATTAGTGAGTGTGTTAATGTGAATCTACAATTCTGGGCAATTTTGTCTAGATATACAATAATTTTCTTAAATCCAGCATGAATTTCATTATTCCAGCAGTTGAGAAAATCTAGCTTTGAGTTAATATCTTGGGGTGGATGCTTTCTCCTGATTCCAGCAAATCACAACTGGGCTTAAATCTCTTGTGCTCTTTGCAGCTTTACTGTACTAGGTAATAAAACAAAACCCCGTTTGGCTACTTTTTAGTTATCTGGATACAGTAGTATAAATGTTGTTAAATAATGAAGGAAAACAAAAGCAGGAAACAATCCCAGGGCTTTCTCTGTACTACAAAACAAATTATGGTAATTTCAGTCTCCTTAGAAATAGTGTGTACCTAGTACAACTGTTGGACAATTTTTCCTGGATACCTAAAAGTGATCCTCTTGCCTCCTCAAAAATGGAGACCTCCATCACTCCTTTCAGATAGGCCAGAGCGGATCTATCTGAATGGCATTCAGGACTGGAAGTTCAAGATTTTTAATATGGAGTTGGATGAAGAAATCGTGGTCATCCATTCCCTGGTTTTGAGAAAGGTGTAGCATGTTTGGGCAGCCTGTCTGAACAGCAGAGGCTGGCAAAGAGTACAGGGAACAGAGGTGTCTGGTGGTGTTTGCCACCTGCGTAGGAAGTAGTTGGGATGGCAAGACAGAAATTCCCCTGAAGCCTCTGCAGGTATGGATATCCTTCTTGGCCTTCCTGGGCTTGGAAAGTGGAGAGCAGTTTTCATGCAGTGGCTGGTGGGTATACCATGTCACCAGTCATCTGGGAGTGTAAACCAATGCCCCCCAGCTCCGTTGCAGTCCTGTCCCCATGCCCATCCCCACCTTTGAAAATGTGCTTTCTAGGAGACTCTAACCTGGGATGGTTTGAGTCCATCAAATGTGAAAATGGCCAACTCATTCACACTTTTCCTCTCTCTTGCCATCTCTGAAACCTGAGGTCTAATTTGGGCTGATTTTCTTCCTTCTTGCACATATTCTTTGGACTTTGATGCTTCCTCCTCCCTGGCTGCTTGGGCTTGCTCCTTTCTTTGATCCCTCTGTTCCACTTTTTACCTATTCAGGTCCTTATTTATCCTCTCCTCTCTTTCCTGAGGCTCAGCCTGTTGCAGAATTCAACCCACAGAGCAAGTCCCATAGAAAAAGTGGAGAAGCTGGGTGAGCACTGCATCCTCTCTCCATAGTGCTGCCCTCTGCCCAGCCCATGTCACCTCCTCACTCAGCCTTTGCCTTCTCCTTTCTTTTTTGTCCCTCATGTCCATGAGGGCAGTCTGAGCCATGACTCAGTGGGCCAGTTGCAGGAGGAGTGATCATGTCAAGTCATCTAGAAACCAGGGCTGTCTGTTTATTTTTTAAAGGGTTGCAGCACTATTCTCAGGACTTGAACCCAGCTGGCCAGGCATTTTTGCACTTCTGGAAAGATGCTTCATCTGCAGAGCTCCCCTTCCCTTGCAGCTGGACCCTTGACTCCATGGTAAGAAATTTGCCAACCTAAAAACCTGGTATTTCATTACTGCTAAACTTCCATACTGGATCAGCATCCTGAGCTGAAGTACAGTCAGGAGCACAGGCAGAAACCTCAGTTGCCCCTGCTTTGCATCTTCCATGGCCATGCTGAGCACCTCCAAGATTGACTCCATCCTCTCATTTCATGGACAGCATCAAGAGAAGGGATGTATTTAGCTGCCTGATTACAAATATTTTGGAAAGTGAGCAAAGGAATAGCTCTGCCTTTTTCATTGTGCTGTAGCCTGCTTTGTGTAGGCTGCCCAACCTACAGTTGTCTTTCTAAGCAGGTGCCAGGTTTCCTCCTCCAGCAGAAAAGTTCTTTCCTTTCTGACAGCTCTTGGCTCCTTCCACGTTACAAACTCTCAAAAGCAGCTGAGACCAATCCCAGAGCACAGATCCTTTTTCTCTTCCTCTTCCTAAGCTGCTTCCTCCTCCAGAGCCAGACAGTGGGTGTCATGCTGAAAGAGAGTAAATTTATCACCAGCAAAGCCCTCGTGCCACCAGCTACCACAGGCTGGGCAACAGTTCTATGCTGGGGAGACTTTCCTCACTCCACCTAAACCTTGTGCTCCTTAAGGAGACCCCTTGGACAAGGGGTTGTGTCTCTTGCAACCACTTGGTGCAGTCCAGATGTCCTTAGTGGATCCAGTTGTTCCAGTGGCACACTAGTCTGGGCCTGCTCGGGGCATTTGATTCCATGCTTGTGTAAAGACAATTTTGCTGGCAAACCCATACCTGAAATACAGAAGTCGGCTTCTGAAGGTTTTCAGGAGTAATTTGTTGATCAATGTTCCAAAGTAACAGAAGAAAGAAGGTGGTAAAGAAAAAAATCACCCACAGTGCTATTAGTCACGCTCCCAGTAACGCTGCACAGTGAATTTCCTAGGTGCCTGGTGTGCATGCTTTTGAAGGGGCAGGCCTGAATTAATTAGCAGACACTTCTTTTCCTCTCAGATTATTTTCTTAAATAAATTTACTATATCTATGCAAACAAGATCCCCTTTATGCATATTCTCTAGATACAAATCTACCCTGTACCTACTGAAGACAGTGAGGATTCAACATTACCTTTGAAGGCAGCATCTTATTTTTAATTTGCTGGTGTCTCCTCATTGCAAGTCTTCTCCTGATAGCTGCTGGGAGCTCACTACACTCCTAAATTTGTATATAGCTCCTAGTAAAAACAAATGTGGTTATGGAGAAGCAAAATATTTTCCGTACGTTTGCAGTGACCCAAGGAAAGTGCTTTTGTCTATTTTTCCTCTCTCTTTCTTTGGATCAGGGAGACATGGTGTTTACTGAAAGTGCTCCATGTTCTGTTATTAATTCAGCAGAATGACAGGCAACAGTTTAAAATTTTCACAGAGCTGCATTCATCAATAATTTACTGCATAAATAATGTTCCTTGAGCAGAAGTCATTAACAAGATAGCAAGGGATGGGACAGAGCAGCCCTTCATTATCAGTATGCAAACCCCTGATGGCATCACCCAGGGCTGGATCCAGAGCCATGCTATCATGCTGCTGACACTGTACAAAGAGCCTAGAACCAAGGTCTAACTGCTGAATTGGACACTGGACAGATCCTACAAGAGAAACAGTAGTGTGAGAGCAGCAAATGGACCAACCACAGCAGACGTATTTCCACTAAGCACAGGAAAACTTTGGGAAAGGAGTTGAGCAGAGCAGGAGGTTAAGAGGGGCAATACTGGGAGTGATACAGTTCATCCCAGCTCATCCCCATCCAGAGGCAATTCCAGCAGGGTTATACAGCCATCTCTGAGTTCCTGGAGAGCCCAGCCTTGGCAGCTCCGGCCACTGCTCCTGTTGGTAGAGATCTCTAGCTGGCTTCCCCATTTTTTTCCTCACTGCTGCATGGCAGGGGAGAGGAAAGGAGTGAGCCCCAGGTTCACATTTCCCAGAGCATGGGGAGGGAGAGGAATCTTCCCTGCATTGGGAAACCTCAGCCAGACTTTATTTTAGCCCCTTGTTATAGCCATCCCAGTCTTGGCTCATTCTCTTGGTGATGCCCTCAGATGGAGTCACTGGCTGGTTTCCATACCACTCTTTCTTGCATGCCCAGACAGTGGGAGAGCCAAAGGATGACCAGACAGACTCCCCACACCAGCAGTTACAATGCATATTCATGCAGCCATCATAGTGTGTGTGCAATACTTAGCATTTATATTGAGAATTTTGCCATCTGAGCAGCAGACATAGATTAAGATTCTAATTCTGCTCTTGAATACCATTATCTGCCACTAGACTTTCTCCCCTCATCCTGCTTTCCTGAAAGTGAATAAATAATTGGCTGATGAGAGAAATATTGTTTCTTTATTCAGAGTGTTTGGTCTTGTGCAAATCTGTTATTCACACCATGTACGCTCAGGTCCTGCACACAGCCTCAGCATTGTCATTCCCCATGAAGCAGTTTATGCTGCTGTGTCCTCTCAGAGACCCAGCCCTACTCAGGAGACAAATCAGCCAATATTCATGGAAAGAAATTTACTCCAGTTAATTGTTTATTCCACGCCTGTCTATCTGCATCTCCTGACAGAGTTTTCACATCCTGTTAGCTTTTCATTTCTTCAGGCAATCCTGTAGGCTCCAGCATCCCAACTTATCTTTCTTCTGCTACCCATGTATTCTTGTATTTTCTCCTCCATCACTTGGAGGCTGAACTCAGTCATGAAAAACAGAGTTTTACCTCAACTACACACTTGGGGTTCAGTTCACTGTCAGCTTGTGGCCCCACTAATACAAATGAGTGTCTATGAATGACTTGCCTGAGAAGAAAACTTCAGTCTGGGCAGTTCATGCTATGCAAGGTTTGATTTCTCTGCCAGATCAGAGCTGCCTGTTGCAGAGGCAGTAGCTAGGACTATTTGAAGTTTGAATTGCATAGTCACTTGGATATGTTTTTGTCTGGCTCATACCCTGCCTTCCACCTGAATGGCTACCCATGCAATTCAGCAGGCCGTGAACAGGGTGAAGGGGTTCCATGTTACTGAGTAATTAGGTTCTCCCAAACCACCAGTGACAGCTCTGTATCTGGCTGCCTGTCTTCTTTTTGACAAATCCTACTCACAACAGAGACATTTAGAACTTGGGGGAAGCACACTCTAATATTAATCATACCATTCCTTTCCAGAGGCTTTTTGAAGGGTTTAAGTGATGCTGAGCACTTGGACTCTCTGATACTTTTACCATGAACCCAAGGGAGTTACCCTTTTGCTGCCCTCTCCATGTCTCTTTCTGGACCCCTCTTCCTGGGCTGCTTCCCTGTAGCTGGTGGCAGGAGGTGCAGCTTAAAACCCAAAGACTCCTAGACAAGCCAAGGCACTCAAGGTGCAGGCATCCTGTGGCCAGTGGCCTGTGGAACTCGGTCATCACCCTGCCAGAACCAGCTACAAGAAAGCATGATGGGCAGTGTATGGCACAGGTGTCTTGCTCCCTACCTCTCATTTCTTTAGCAGTAGGGAGATAATCTTAGAGGTGAGATAGAAAAGTTAAACATTTGGGAAGGAGATGATGAGGCAGATTACACCCTCCATGAGCAGTAGATTCTGCTGTATACTGGTCATGTTTTGTCAGCAAATTTATGTTGAAGCTCTAGATGCAAGAAAAGCACAGATACAGTTATGGACATGTTGGCTGGAAGGGATCTCACAGCTGCAGGGAGGAGTGGCCAGGACAGGTGACCTCAAACAGACCAACAAGGTATCCAGCCCATATACAGCATATTCAGTATAAAGCTGAGGAATCATGAGGGTCTCACCCCTCTCTTTGCCCTCTTGTCCCACTTTGCCAACTTTGCTCAACTTGGCTTGGGTCCTCTTCCAGTTTCTTCTTATGGCATCTGAAGAGGACTCTGTCTGTTCTGCCTTCAATCCCAATTGGTGTTCTCCTGAATCCGGTACCAGAATCCAGCTCCTGAACACAGCTCCTGTCTGCTGCTGGGCCCAGTCTGGGACTCCCCCAGTGTCTGCTCCACAGCAACAGTGGTGATGGTGATGTAATTACCGTCAGGGGGGTTGGGTTTGATACTGGGTTTATATATATTTTTATATATATTCCATTATTCTAATTTTTATTTTCATTACAGCTGTTCTAGTTCCCTTTTCTGCTGTCTGAGTCTCTCTCCCTTATTCCCTTTCTCTTCCCCTTTGGGGAGGGAGAGGGGTTAACAGACAGCATCTGTTATAGGTCTAAGGGGCTGCCTTGACCCTAAACCCTGACACGACTGGAGGAAAGCTCTCTGTTATTACCTGTGGCACTACTTCCATGCTCTTCTTTCCACTTGTTAGCAACTGTGGCTACACATCACAGGCACACAAAAAATATTCAGTATGTCCAAAGATCTCACATCTTTTTGCATGCTTTACAAATCAATATTGCCTTCTTATTATAACCTTGCCCCATGTCAGAAACCTTGACCAAAAAATGTTAGGTTGCTCATGTGCCAAGAACACTCTCTGCCATGTTCACTAAAATAATCTGATTTGTGTTTTTTCCTCCTTTGCTGTAGTACACAGACTTCCTTGTACTCATGTATTTCACATATATCTATTAGATATACTTCATCTGTAAACTCCCATGGTGTAGCTCACCACTTTCTGGGTTTGTGGAATCACTAGCTCAGTGGGACCCTGCTCCAGAGTCAGGTCTTCTGCCTATCACAGCAGCTACTGTTAACAGGAACATGCTTAATACTGAAAGCAACAGAATGATGCCCTGGTTGGTGCTTTCCAGCACGTGCTCCAGATGCATCTGTGGAAAACACAGATGAAAGCTAATTTAAGGGAAGAAGAAAACTGTGGTATAAAAAACAATCCTGAAAATATAATCTTCAAGTGACAAATGATGCTCATGCAGTGAGATTGCAGAAAAGAATTGTATTTGCCAGAAGAAGAGTCTGCCATTTCCAAAATGTTAGTAATCAAACACACTGCGTGAGAACAATATGCATGTAGCTCAGATCCCTATAATCAAAAACCAGCTTGTTTCTTCCAGGGTCCAGGATGCAGAAAAAAAACCCAAAACAAAGTATTACTGATACACACTTGAGCAGAGATTACAACTGCCAGAACACTAATGATCCTTGCCTCCTGTAAATCATGCCTGTGAGCATGCCTGTGAAATTGTGTGATGGAGCAGTGGTCCATATGGCAGGCGGTGTTCCAGGTCACCCGTGAGACCGTCATGAGGCACAATGTCACCGCTTGTCAGCATAGCTGAGCTTAAAATGGTGAGGAGGTGCCTGGCTCATGCATTACTGAGATTTTTTTTTTGTTATCTTTTACAGCCACAGAGTGAGAATTATTTCTCCTAACACAGCAGCAGCAGCAGGGGAGGAGGTGAGGGAAGGCTGTACGTGACTGACACATTGAGCTGTTAGCATGAAATGCACACATAAAGCTACAAGCAGGGCAAAAATGATTGAGTCCTAAGCTCTTTTCACATCAGGATGGAATTTGTGTCACATCCACACAGAAGCCAGTTACCAGAGACTGCTATAACCATGGCTGAGTGGTACCAGATGTTTGTATTTTATCTTTAACAGTCCTTATTACTCCACTGCCTTAAGTGCTACAAAGAGTTTCCAAGATAAGCACAATGCAAGAGAGTAGGGACAAGTGCCCTGCTGTGGATGGGCAAGATAAAAACAAAAAGGAGAAGAGGGAAAATGTCTGCTGACAGCAACTAAGGATGCTTTGGCTGCAATATCGAGCCACCGTGTCTTGGTAAGTCAGTCAAGACAGAAAGAGTTGGAAAGGGCTAAATTCAGATCCAGATTTGGACACTTTTGTTTTCTGCATGTAAAATATGAGCTGGATGTCTGACCGACAGCCTAGTCAATACAGGCATGCCCTGCACCCAGTGCACCACTCCACTGCCTGTAGGGTTCATCATGTGCTCATCTACAGGTTCCTAATGCCACCTGAGATCCCTTGACAGACATTTGTTTGGGAAGGTAGGCATAACAGCAGTCCTGAATCAAGGCCCTGTCAATGCAGGGAGTGAAACCAAGGAACTATTCAACTTGCCCCAAAGTGGGCACCCCTGCTGACCAGCTGAGCATCCTCCAGATGGGACTAGTTCATTGAAGTGGGTCTCCAAAGGCTGTAAAGGGACCTTCAACACCCAGTTCACATGGAGCCACCTGCATTCAACTATTCAAATGCAACTTCATCCATGGGACTGCAGAGCTGAATATCCCCTGTTTACACAGTCTTAGCTCTCCCCAGCTGCTAGACAAGGTAACTTATCCTAGATCACTCTCAGTGAGACATTTGAAGACATGTGGGATAGGCTTTGAGAGTGTAAATGCATAGTAACGGCGTATTAGTTAATGGCTTGTATTGTGTTAAATTGCCATTACTCGAGTCTCCATCTGATCTACAAAGGAAAAAGAACCAGGACAAAGACCTTTTCTTGTGAAGCTGATTTATTCTTTTCGATTCCTCATTTTTCTCTCATTAAAAGGTCAATATTTGATTAAATAAATACACCCACTATAAAAAATTACATTAGCAATCATGCATGTTTGTAGCTAGGTCTACTCTTCCTAGTTTAAGGGAAGAGCTGACTTCTCCAGGCATGTAGAAACCCTGGTTTTGTGACACCTTGATTGTCCTGAAGATCTGTCCCTCCCTGTCACAGAGCTGCATTCCTGGGCAATCACAATGTTGCTCAGATAAACAACTGGCTTGTGACTTTGCCACAGCTCTGACCATGAGTCTGCTCACACCCCACTCCTCTCTCAGCATCACACAGGAAGATTAGGATGCACAGGGCACAGAAGGCGCAGGTGGTGAGGCAGCACCACTCATGCCATGGTCATATCTCTGTCCCCAGCATGGCACCAAAATCTTGATGTGGAGCTAAGCATTTATGACCTTGGGTTGGGGGATGCTGTGTAAAGGAGTACAAAGCTCTTCCTGTATTCCCTGACCCCTTCAGCAAAACAAAATGAAAGGCATAAACCACAGATCTATGCCAGGAAAAACAAATTGCAAAAGAAAATGAGTACAGCTTGCTCCCATGGTGAGTACAGCTTGCTCCCATGGGAATTGATGGATTTTTTTGTTTGTTTGTTTGTTTGTTTGTTCTTAAATTCACTGGGGGAGCTGTAAGAGAGAGATTGTGTTAAAAGGGTACTCCGTCACTCCTTATCCATGTGCCTAGTGTACATGGAGAAGCACTACTAGTGCCCTAGAGAGTTGCCTAATGTTTTCTACTAATATCTCTCTCTCTGAATATGCCTTTATTTCCTTGACTTCTTCAACTTCTAATTCATTCTGAATTCAGAGAGTTTTTGTGCCTTGAAAAACTACCAGCCTGAGTTTGCAAGTGTGTTGACTGTCTATAGTTAATCCATTTTCTTTGCTAAAAAAGTAACTACAAAAAAGATCAAACAGCTTAATTACCTTTTACTTAACATTTATTGTACTATAGACTGTCATCAGTCATTTGCTGATGGTTATCAAACATTTCCCTCTTTTAATGTGTGACTCAGTCTGGTGCAGAAGCTTTTATACAGTTAATGAGCTACCAGTGAGTTTTGTTGCAAAATACTTCATGAACTATTTTAGATATATGGAAAAATATCCCACCCTGAAGGTGGACAAACACTGGTACGGGTTGCTCAAAAAGACTGTAGAATTGCTGTCTTTGGAGATACTCAACATTCAATGGGACATATCCCTGACTAACTTTCTGTAGCTGGATCTGCTGAGCGGGGATTAAATTTGATCACCTCTAGACATTCCTTCCAACCTGCATAATTACATGATTTTAGTTTACTTAAAAACATAACCTGGGGGATACCACTTATTTTAGCTGAACAATTTAGCAAAAGGAAAACAGAAAATACACACCTGTGCATGCAAGTGTACAGCTGTGGGAAGCAAGGGGTCAACCTGAGTGCTCACCAGAAGAGAAAGAACAGCTCATCATCAAACAAAGGAACACTCAAGATGCCAGTGATAGTCCTGCATCTCTGAACAGGTTGCAGCCAAGGTGCTCTGTTTCCCTCTACTGGTAAAACTTCTGGTGATTTCTTTTTTTTTTTTTAATTTTTCTGCTGAAGGTGTCCCAGGGCCACTGTGTGGTGCTTTGCTTGGGAACTCTACTTGGACCTCTGTCATTCTTTCCAAATTTCTCGCTCAGTCGAGTCCCTTGCTAAGCTCTGTCATACAACTAAGTCTGTTTAATGCTGTTGACTTCAGCAGGGTCAGACAGGAATTCAAATTATTAAGAAATATTTCAAGACAATTTATGGGTATTTGGAAAGGCTTCATTGATTTCTCAGCATGAAAGCAGTACCACAACACTGAAGCTATTAGGCAACTTAACAAGTCTTTTAATGAATTGCTGCTATTTGGTTATGTTCAAAAGCCAGAGCAGAGGTTCTGTTGTTGGAAAGTCTCAAGATTACAAGCTGGTAAGAAGATGCGGTAACTGTACACATCGCACCGAGTGCACTATCTAGGTATTTTAATTGCTCAGCCAGACCACATGGCCCTCAGATGGCTCCAGTAAGATTTCATGCTTGATCTTGTAGTTGTAGTTGCCAGAGAAAACATCAGTGTTCACATCCATTAGTGGCCTCTAGAAGTATGCAAAATTAATTTGAGAAGTTTTCTCTGAGGTTTCGCAGGAAGAATCTTCAAGAGACATGGGTTTCCCAGCTTACAAATTTCTGCTGTCTTGGAGCCTTTCAGGTGTTTTTTTCTTTCCTTCCACACAATCACCCTGATGCCAGAGGTTTCACATCTTCTGACCTGTGATAAGCACTACCAGGGGTGATGTTTTAAACTCAGAAGACATTTGCAGTTTTCCATGTGTGCTAAGAACAAATGGAGAATTTTAACTCTGGGAAAACTAAGTCATGACAGAATCACAGAAGAGTAGGGGTTGGAAGGGACCCCTGGACATCACTTACTCCAACCCCTGTGCTAAATCAGGTTCACCTAGAGCAGATTGGACAGGGTCAGATCCAGGCAGGTTCTGAATATCCCAGAGAAGGGGTTATGGCTCTGTTTATTCAGGTACAGAAGTGCCAGTGCTGTTCTTGAAACATCCAACAATTCACGCTCAGATACTTCAATTTAACATTACTCATAGATTGAGCTATTGAACATGTCTCAGCAGACATTGTAATCAGCTTGAGAAGAGCCTTTGGCAAACTGTCAGGTACCTTGAGGACAACTGTAGCTAATACCATACAAGCTGGTGGGTCTTACAGTGAATAGAAGTTGAAATGAAATTACAGTTAAAGAAAATTATAGGAGAAGAGTGCTCTGAGGCCAAAATAGTCTGCAAACACCTAAATACCTAATTACAACTTTCTTGATAATTTCTGACCATGTTTCTGTTACAGCAACAGTTGGAGTTTTTTAGAGACACCTTTATACCTTTTCTGTTCATGATGAAATGTTAAAAATGTATCATAGGTCTTAGATTCTGCTGATCAGACTCTGTTTGCTTTTACATCAGTTTGTAGTTATTTTAGTTTTCCTTTTAAATTTAATTGGACTCTAGATTCTAGGAGTGTAAATTACCAGCCCAGATGAAACAGTAATTTAATCAAAAAAGGAAAGTATTTAGTGATATAAAGCATATGTTTCCCCGTGGAAGCTCTAACACTCTCCTAGGAACTCTGCATCCAGGGCTTGGAAGGTGGAAGCAGGTGGTGGTGTGGCAGGAAGCCTGCAGTCTCCATGTATGCACAGGCAACCTTTGTATCTGGAGTCACCTCCAGAGGTTGTTCAGTGCCAGGCAGGCTGGAGCACTGCACTATCACAGCCCTCATGAAGGACCAGGCTACTCCCACTTGAATACCTCAATATTTCCAGAAGAAAACTGTTCTAGGACCTCATCATTTAGGCAGTAAGAGCTCCAGTTTCTGGCCTTGTTCATGGTCTGTTTTGACCTGTTCATACATTATATTTATTATATTTACCATCTTTAAGATGAATAGCTTAGTACTGCTGACATTAGATGCAGGTAAATTTTACCTGCTTTCACTGTCCTAAATACCCCACTTTTTAAACATACATGTACACTGTAAATATGGCCAAGAAAACATGAGCTTCATTGAAGCACTAAATTCAGACTATGCTGGAAAGTTGTTAATGCTGTATATTAGCCCTGCAGATTTGGTAAATGGTGGGGGAGGAACTTGGTGAAAAAAATAGCTGCTTAATTCAGCCTAATCTCTGCTACTGAAGATAATGGGATTCCAGTGACATTACTCTAAGATTAGCTGGAAGACCATGACTGCCTGCAATAGCTGCAGGCATAATTTAGCTCTCTTCTGCACTGTTGTTAATGTGCAAGAGAGCATGAGCTCAGATGGATGAGCCCATCTCCATTTGCTGTGCAGGATGAGCCATTAGAAGAAAAAACAATCATTTCATAGTAAACTGAGCACAATTAACAGGCATTTTGGGACAATAGACATTTTTTCAGAGACACTTCTGAAAGCAGGAAAGGGCCACAATGGCAAAATCACATGATTTAGAGAGTCTCTGGGGAGCACAGTGTTAGAAAGAATGGATCTTTTTGTTAACCCAGTTTCAGATCTCATTGCAATTTAGAATGAGAAAGCTGAGTTATGCTGGATCATACATCTCATTACTCACATTTTCTTACTATTCTATAATGTATTTTGCTTGGCTGGAAGCCTTAATTTTTGTACCATGATCTTAACAAACATTCTGGGGTGTATAAAGAAGATTGTGGCCAGCAGGTCAAGGGAGGTTCTCCCCCTCCTCTGCTCTGCACTAATGAGACCACATCTGGAGTACTGTGTCCAGTTCTGGGATCACCTGTTGAAGAGGGACAGAGAAATAAATACTAGAGAGAGTCCAATGCAGGGCTACAGGGATCATGAAGGTACTGGAACATCTCTCTTATGAGGAAAGGCTGAAAGACCTGAGTCTGTTTAGCCTGGATAAGACTGAGAGGGGGATTTATTAATGTTTACAAATATCTGAAGGGTGGGTGTCAAGTGGAAGGGGCCAGTCTCTTCTCAGTGGTGCCCTGTGATAGGACGGGGAGCAGTGGTCACAAACTGGAACACAGGAAGTTTCACCTCAACATGAGTAAAAACTTCCTTACAGTGAGGGTGACAGAGCCTGGAACAGGCTGCCCAGAGAGGTTGTGGAGTCTCCTTCTCTGGAGACTTTCAAGACCCGCCTGGATCTGTTCCTGTGTGGCCTGTCCTAGTGATCCTTCTCTAGCAGGGGGGTTGGATGAGATGATCTCCAGAGGTCCCTTCCAACCCCTACTATTCTATGATTCTGTGATCTATGAATGCTTTAAGCATGGCAGAAGGACGGGACTCTTTACTGCCTGATTCTCCTCCACTTGGGGGGTCAAACAGTTGCACAATGTGTCCCAAATGCATGTGTGTGAAGTGTCCAGAACTGGAATCCCTGACAGAAAGTGCAAGAGAGCAATGATACATTGAATACATAAGTGATAGACTGAAACTTATTTTTCTCCATCCCTTGTTTTTTTTTATTTATTGCTTATGGCTTTTGGTATATGGAAATTTAATGTAACTTTCTATTAGATCAGGAAAAAAGTTTAATTTGTAATTAAAATTGGTCACAAGTCAACAAGACCTAGTGTGTGGCTATGCTGAGAATCATGTTGTTTGTTCTTAGTTTTTGCACTAATTTTCTATGTGTCTGGGAGCAAGTCTTGTGTCTCTATGTCTGTGTCTGAAGAAAGGCAGGAGTACCTGTCCCTGTCTGTAAAGTGCTTGTGACAACAGGGAGAAAACCGTTAATAGGAGCTAACATTTTTCATTTGTCAATAGCCATAAAATGAACCCAGTGAAGGAACTTTGTTCCCAAGACTCAAAGGCTTCTTCCATCTGTGAAGGGTAGGGCAAAACTCTTGTTGTCTTTAATTGCTTGGTATTGGAATTATGAATTACTGAATGACCAACAAAACATATAAAAAGTAGTTAAGTATGATTCAGCTGTTGCCTAAGAAAAAATGTAGGAGTCTGTATGTGAGACAGGAATCTTGGTTCTTATTACAGTCAATGAATATTATTTGGTATCCACAGCATAGACTAAAGAGTGATTTGAATGATCAAATGGAGGTGCCTGCTAGGTTCTACTGGATGTGTTTCTTCAACATAGGCATCTGGTGCTGTCTGAGATGCACTGAGCATCCCAGTAAGTGTCTAGCTGCTCCTGCAGAAAGACTTGAGTGCTTTGAAACCTCTGCCAACACCACACATCTCACATGCTCTATGAAACTTATGTTTAGACTACTGAACTGAGCCAAGGATCTCCATTAGCAATGGTGGCAAGAGCAGTGCACCATCACTCCCCTTGAAATCAGTGACAGCTTCAGTGCTGACAGATGCTAAATTCTTACCACTGCTGCGAGCAGCAAAGAACTAACAAAGCCAACAGTTGCTGCTGAGAACGGAAGCACTGGAAAAGAAACATTAACAATGAAGTGAGCTACCATTGTTACCCAAGAGCAGGTCTATCCAATCTCCCACCACAAGGCTGGCAGGATCAGCAGTACCAGTGCCACACCAGAGAGGCACCAAATAACTGCAACCTGTCTTTTGGACCAGGCAGGTCTCCTGGGTGAGTGATTGGTGCTGTTGTTGGGTTGCTAATGAGAGCACACAATGGATTTAAGTTCAGGGCAGGTGTAGATGTACTCCAGTCAATATATCCTCTCATTTGATGAGTTAATCTTTGATAATTGCAGTCTGGTACATGATCTAATCATTTTTGCACCTTGTAGTCATAGTTTCATTTAGTTTCCCCGTTCTGCCAATGAAAATATCACATAAGCCAGCAGAAAGCTTGTTGAATTCTAGATGCATAACTCCTGTTTCTTTTTCCTTACTCACAAGACCTCCCACCCAGAAGAGATGTGGAGTAATTTGACAGGTTGTCCTTGACAAATGTATTTTATCTGTTATTCATTTTCATTATTATAAATTCTTCATTTCTTTTAGATTTTTTTTTCCCCTGTAAATCAAAGCTAAAAAAACCTATCCTATAATTCACTGTCTTTTCTTTCTTTTCTTTTTTTTTTTTTTTTTTTTTTTTTCTTTTTTTTCCTTTTTTTAACACAATTTAAATTAGGAG
>JANIJG010025962.1:110693-123911 GCA_024611175.1 Megaceryle torquata
AGCCAGCAGTGTGCCCAGGTGGCCAAGAAGGCCAACGGCATCCTGGCCTGGATCAGAAATGGTGTGACCAGCAGGAGGAGGGAGGTGATCGTGCCCCTGTACTCTGCACTTGTGAGACTGCACCTCGAGTACTGTGTCCAGTTTGGGGCACCACAGCACAAGAAGGACATTGAGGTGCTGGAGTGGGTCCAGAGAAGGGCAACAAAGCTGGTGAGGGGTCTGGAAAGCATGCCTGATGAGGAGAGGCTGAAGGAATTGGCATTGTTCAGTCTAGAGAAGAGGAGACTGAGAGGAGACCTTATTGCTCTCTACAGCTACCTAAAAGGAGGTTGTAATGAGGGTGGTGTTGGTCTCTTCTCCCAAATTACTGATGATAAAATGAGAGGAAATGGCCTCAAGTTGCATCAGGGGAGGTTTAGATTGGATATTAGGAAGAAATTCTCCACTGAAAGAGTGGTTGGGCACTGGAACAGGCTGCCCAGGGCAATGGTGGAGTCATTATCCCTGGAGGTATTTAAAAAATGAGTGGATGTAGCACTTGAGGCTATGGTCTAATGGATAGACAGATGTTAGGATGAAGGTTGGACTTGATAATCCTAGAGGTCCTTTCCAACCCTAATGATTCTATGATTCTCTGTGGGCATTAACAAGACCCTGCAGCCCTGGTGGCACTTGCAAGCCCTGGCAGAGCAGCAGTTCTGGTGAAGAAGCCCCCAAGGTTCAGGTTTCCAGACAAAAATTAAAGGTGTCTTCAGAGCCTTCTGCTATCCTGAGAAGGGTTTGGAGGGGGCATCATGCAAGAGAAGCTGCAGGAGAGCCTGTGGCTAAGCTGGGTGTATGGTCAGTGTAGTTGCTTCTGGGCAGGATGGACATAGCCACAGGTAACAGCTCAACAGGTATTGAGAGATGGTTGTGTGCTAGGTGATGGGCAAGGCATTAAACAGTCCTTCTTCACCATGCAGACAGGATTACAGAGTCTTAAAGATCTGCTGATAATCAAACCAAATGCTTGGGGGTAGCTGTCAAAGGAAAAATACAAGGTACCATTAGGAGAAAGAAGAGAACTAGTTCATTAATGTAGGGAAAGTCTCTCCCAGTGACTTATTTTCATACCATGCACAGACTTTATAAAAAGCAGTGGAATTATACCAGCATTTGAAGCTGCCCTCTTGAGACTTTACTTGAATGTAATATATTCCAATTACTGTGTATTCAAAATTCCCATGCTAATATACAATCTGTAGAGACTTATAATGTGTGTTGGTTGAAATCTGAGCTAAATTAATATAATTGTTTTTTTTTGCTTTTTCTTTTTTTTTTTCTCTCTTTTTTTTTTTTTTTTTTTTTTTTAAGATAAATCTACTACAAGTGCCTCAAGGAATATTGAGCAGAAAAGACACAGAATAACTGGGGAGTGATTTTTGCAAGCAGCTCTTACAAGCCAATTGCTCAGAGCTAGTGCCAGAAAATAAGGGAAACCTTCTTTTATTAAACATGATTGCTGTGACCTTCTCTGGTTAACCTACAGAAGGAAAAATGAGACAGGCACTGTTTATGATTTGTAACTATTAGAGCTGGGCTGTTTTCAGTGAACCTGTGGAAGCTGCAATGTTTATTTGTATTTATTTTTGTTTTGGTTTAGCTCAAAAGAGCAAAATCAAATGAAACACTAGGACTGCACACGTGTACTCATTGCTGAGTACTGTGACTGTGACCTCTGCTCTCACCTGCTTTTTCTTAGCGAACATCACAGCCAAGTACGTCCTTATTTTCTGCCTTTCACGTCTAGAGAAGCTCTGCAATGGATATTGATCTTTGTCCTTCTTTCAGTGCAGAGATCGCAGCTGTACCTGCCCCTTGAGTGAGGGCTGATAAGGTAAGCTTCCTCCTATCCATCTTCTTCTGAGGCTAGTACTACTAATGCTCCCCTGCGGACTGCATAAATGAGATGGAGAGCAGCAATTGGAGGTATTTATGCACAGCAGAGTCAAGAGAGCCTCACTGTGCATAGGAAATGCACAAGCAGAGCTCCCGAGACCTCCTGCTACAGGGGTACCAAAGGGACAAAACACAGACTGGCAGGAGGACTGGAGTGACAAGGACAGTGCAGTCAGTGTGTGTGCTTGGTATTCTTGTCAGCCTCCTATGCTGCATTATGTATGCAACATAATCAAGAGCATAAGAAAATCCCCACAGAATCCAGACTCGGTGAACTACTTGTGGATTAGGTCATTTTCTATGTGCCTCCCAAGATGACTGCATATACCTAATTAAGATGCCTAATGTATTTTGTGTAGCCCAAACGGTGATGGAGAAGGGAGGTTATTGGTCTGGTGTCTGGGGCATTGGCAGGGCTAATTTTTATGTGGATTGGAATTCAGCAGGCTTTCAGTTTCCGAGGAATAATGTTACCAGCAAGGCTTAATCACACAATTACTTTAAGGAACAGTCAAATCACTAAAACATTTTTCTAAAATTGTAAGATCACACTGACTCATCTTTCTGTGTCATTTCTTGGCCTCAGCTCTCACTTCAGGAAAAAATATGCACTTGACTTATATTGAAAACAAGGATGTTTAAAGAATACAACAATCACAGCATGGTTGAAGTTGGAAGGCACCTGGAGATTATCTAGTCCAAACCCCAGCTCAAGCAAGCCTGCCTAAAAAGGGTTGCCTAAGACCACGTTGACCTGGCTTTTGAATATCTACAGGGATGGAGATTGTACAGCTTCTCCAAGTAACCTGTTCCAGTGTTCAATCACTTGTACAGTAAAAAAAAAGTACATCTCATGTTTAGATGGGTTTTCCTGCATTTCAGTTTGTGCCATTGTCTCCTGATCTTATTAGGCACCAATGAGAAGAGTCTGGCTCTCTCTTCATTACTCTCTCACAAAATCAGATATTTTTATATACATTAATAAGATCTCCCTGAGCCTTCCTTTCTCTGGGGTGAACAATCCCAGCTCCCTCCTCAGCCTTTCCTCATATGTCAGGTGCTCCAATCCCATAATTATATTCATGATTCCTCAAGTGTATCTCTCCAGTATGTCCATGTCTCTTTTGTACCGGGGATGCCAGACCCAGACACAGCACTGCAGATGTGTCTCACTACAACAGAGCAGGTAGGGAGGATCACCTCCCTTGACCTGCTGACAGCATTTTTCATAGTGCAGCCCAGGAGGCATCTGGCTGTATTTACTGAAATTGCTAGTTCATTGTCAGATTGGTGTCCACCAGGACCCCCAAGTCCTTCTCTGTAAAGGTCTTTCCAGATGGTTGGTCCTCAGTGTGTACTGGTGCTGCATACAGTTATTCCTCCCAAGGGACAAAGCATGACACTCCTCTTTGTTGAACTTGGTGAGATCTTTTTCATCCCATTTCTTCAGCTGTTGAGATCTCCCTGAATCAAATCCATTTTGTATCCTCTGCAGATCAGCTGAGGTTGCACTCTATCCCATCATCAAGTTCAGCAATCAAGTTTTTAGAGTATTGGACCCAGTATGAACTCTGGAGTACTCCACTAGTGTCTGGCCTCCAGTAGGACTTTGTGCTACTGATCACAGTCCTCTAAACTCACCAGTTCAGTTTTCATCCCACCTTACCCTTCACATATCTAGCCTGTACTTCATCAGTTTGTCTGTGAAAACAGACTTCATTAAAAATGGGGTAAACAAAGGCCACAACTCTCTCATCATCTACCAGTCTTCTGAAAAGACTATCGGGCTAGACAAGCATTATTTCACTTTCATAACCCTCAGAAATCCATTCAGACTTCTTACAGTCACCTTGTACTTTGTCAGATATTTGACAATGTTTTCCAGAATTACTTGCTCCATCATCTTCCCAGGCATGAAGGCAAGGCTGACTAGCCTGTAGTTCCCAAGATCTTTCTTCTTGATCTTCTTGAAGATAGGAATGACATTGGCTTTTTCCCTGTCATTGGGAACTTCCCCTGATCACCAAAGTCTTTCAAAGATACCTGAGAGCAGCCTTATAACTATACTGTCCAGCTCCCTTAGCACTCATGGGTGTCTCCTATTAGGTCCCATGAAATTCTGCATGTCTAGTTAATTTAAATGTTCCCTACACTGGTCCTCCTCCAGTAAGAGTAAGTCTTGCTTGCTCCAGATGTTCCTATGAGTCTCAGGGGCCTGGGATTTCTGAACGTAGGCCTTACCAGAATAACCAAGACAAAGTCAGCATTGAATATGTCATCTTCTTCAACACCCTTTGCCACCAGATCACCTCCCTCCTTCAGCACCAGGCCCAGTTTCCCTTTTGCTGCTGATAGATCCATAAAAAATTATTCTTGTTGCTCTGCATATCCCTCACCAGATTCATTCCAGGTAGGCTTTGACTTTCCTAACCCCATCCCCGCACGCTCCAACAGTGTCTCTGTATTCCTCCTGAGCTACCTGCTCCTTCTTTCACCCTTTGTGTGCTTTTTTGTGTTTGGATTTTGTCAGGACCTCCTTGTTTATCCATTCACGCCTCCTGATGCCTTTTCTTAATGTCATGTGTGTGGGATGGACCATTCTTGAGGTTGCAGAAGGTGATCCTGCAGGAGGTGATTTTTGAAAATCAACCATCTCCTCCAGAATCTGATTCTTTCCAGGACTGTAACCCATGGGATCCTTCCAAGTAACTATCTGAAAAGGTTGAAGTTTGCTCTTCTGAAGTCCAGGGTTACAGTCTTACTCTTTTTCCCTGCTCACTCCTCTCAGGATTCTGAACTCATTGTCACTACAGTCAAGGCTACCTCAGACTTCACATCTCTGACCACTTCTTCCTTGTTTACAATTCTGAGGTCCAGAAGATTGTGTCCTCTTGTCTCTCAGTCACCTGTGCCAGGAGGTTATTCTCAGTGTACTCCAGAGATGTCCTGCTTGTGCCCTGCTGTGTTGCCCATCCAGCAGAAATTGGGGTGGTTGAAGTCTCCCATGAGGACTAGGGACTGTGAATCTGCAGCTTCTTCCAGTTGTCTGAAGAAATTACTTTTTTTTTCTATTTTGGTAGACTATTAACTATTTAAGCAAGAGTGTTGTATTAAGAAATTACTTATAGTCATTCTGCTTTGCTGTCAGTCATTTAATGCAATTTTCCAGGTCTTTCATCTTTAAAGCTGAAGTTCCTCAGAAAGGAAGAGGTTTGGAAAATTTGACTAAAATTGGGTTATTTATGCTTAAGAATGGAAAGCACACATCTCCCCCACCACACAAGTTTATTTGAACCTTCCCCTTAGCTGTCTCACAGCAGAAAGGAGAGGCAGCTGAAAATGGGCAAAGAAATGCAACATCCAGACAGGTACTCCAGCAAGACCCAGGTTCAGCACTGCCCAGTTTTGTGCCCACCAGCAAGCCACTGTCCTTATTTTGTACAAACTCTTCTTGCAGCACCCTTCATATTAAGGATGCTCATCATTGTAGGGGTAATGGAGACAGAGTTTAGGATGAGGCTAAAAAAAATGTTGTCAAGGTTTTCCCTTCCTCTGATTGCTGCAATCACTGCTCCTTTGCTTGAGGTCTTGGCTGAAATCAGGAGTGCACCAATGAGTGAGGAGGTAACTTCAGCCTAACTTGACATCTGTTCCTGCTCCTGCTCTCCCATGCCTCCTGTCTTCTCCTCCTATTCATTCCATGCTTCCCCTTGTGCCATGAGATGCACGGCACCCACTAAGCAATGACCAGTGCCTGGGAGAGGCAGATGACTGTCACAGTGTTGTTGGGAGGAAGAAAGCAAATTCAGCAAGTCAGGGCCAGCCTGTGGTACCAAACTCTCTCCTGCTTCTGAAATCCACTGAATCCCTTCTCCACTACTGTGTGGTAGGCCAAAAAAAATTTTTGGCAGGTCCTGTCTAGACTTGGGGCTATATGTTGCACATACAGAAATATGTGTACAAGATACGTGGGAAATCCGATGGATGTCCACACAGAAAATAAATTTTATAACATTGATGAGTGTGGCCAAGTTAACTGTATATTTAAAATACAGAGCAGATGTAAAATATAAGTGCTGTCTGAGAATGAAAACTTCTGTGTGAGGAGATTGAGTCTCAATTGGTTTGCTAGAGAGAAAAGCCTGTGGCTGGCTGTGAATGGCCAAATGCTTTTACAGGCCAAGTGGCAAAGAGTCAGGAGAAGTGAGAAGTGCCCATGGTGTTTGACCAAAAGTACCACCTACAAGGGCTTTGTGCCAAGTGCAATTTGGCAAAAAGGGTGGAGGCAGCCCGTGAATAAATGAGTTACATAAACCATGCAGAGTTCATGTGTGAAGAACTGGTGGTGCTGAATGCCAGCTGCCATGCAGCCCATTGGGCTGCAGTGCTTGATGTCTCTGGTGGGATTCAGCTGTGTTTTTCTGAAGCATCTCATTTGAGCCATTCTTTCTCCAAGAATGGAGAGTGCAGCCAGTGGAGACTTTTTGTGTTTCAGAACTGCTTGCTTTGTTACAGGGACATCTCTGATGCACTTATGACCATAGGCTCATCATGGCTGAGGTCTGAAGCATCCCAGGGAACCTGGCAACCATGTGCCTTGATGAGAACAAAAATCATAGCAGTAGTGCCATTAGGAATAGGGTTGCTGCCATCTGTTGGTTGAAATCTCTTGGGGAAATGGAAGAATTCTTGAACTGATGATGTCATGTAAGATGCAGATCTACTGAGAAAGGTTATTTTGTTTTCAATGCCTAGTGTGATGTGATCATATTTCCTAAATCAAAAGTTGGGGGGACAAAATTATTTGTCTTCATTCTTATATTACGTACTTGCTGCCCTGTGTATCACTTCAAGTCCTTTGCTGAAGTACTGGCCAAACTTTTAACTTTTCAAACTGTGGATCTACAAACATTCATCAGCAGCACCAGCTTCAGCAGCTTGTGCTGATAATTGCTTATGGCCATTCCACAGCTGATCATTTCTAGGACAGCACTGTAGCTGATATGGACTAGGAATAACTTCTCCACTCTTTTTTTTTTTTTTTTTTTTTCAGATTATTTGAAACATGTGTAACTTTCCAGGACCCATCTGTATCTCCTCCAACAAACACAGCACAGCTGAGGGAGGAAGGCACCCATAGGAGCTGCTGAAACCTGCCCTGCTGCTGTGAGAAATGCCTGCTTGTGTCATCAGGGCCTTCAGCAGAACAGAAGTATGTAGACACCACACAAATTTGTAAAAGTTTGGGACCAGCCTATAAAATGGCTGTTCCATAGGTCTCTCCAAAGGCTGTAACTATTCAGATTTCTGCCTTTCTTCCTGACAAAACCAGAGCAGCTCAGAATTCACACTCACTGCCTGAAGTTCTGCCCTATTCTGTGCCTGAGAGTCACAGCTATAAACAGTTAAAAGTAAATCCTACAAATTGAGCAGCGCTGAGAGATTATAAATGTTCACCCTTCAGTTTTCTCCATGGGTCTGCTAAACGAATCTACACGCACCAAACATTTCCAGAGTGAATAGTTTCCACAGTAAGTAAAATTGAACCTCCAGTCTCTTATGTCCCAGATGATCTATTCTTAGGGTATTATGTGTTAACACTCCCATTAAACATCCCCAGCTGTACAGCAATACGTTGTTGTGTCCACTTGGCTCTCTCCATGCTTGCCCTCTCCTCTCTGAGCTCTGCCAGGCTCCACTTGCAGCCACATGCAACCTGCCCCCTAGCTCACCCTCAACAAAATTTCTTACAAGGTTCAGAAATAGCTACTGAGTATATTGAAAAGGCACGATATATACTTTGGGGTGTTTCAAGGCCTTTTCATTGGCAATGTAAATGGGCAGAAGCACCAAAAATGTCTAGATAAACCCCACGTCTCTTCTAAGGTTGCCAAAGTTTGGGTTTGACCTAGAGACCTGGGGGGGGGGCACTTTTCAAATTTCTTTCCATGTGAGTTGAATGGAAAGTGAAGTCTCCAGACATCACCTTGTGGCTCCCAGTGACTTGGGTGGATGAGGAATTCTTCCTCATACTTGATATAGCAGTTGTTGCTCCTCACACTGCTTCAGTCACACTGCAGCCATAGTTTCTTCCTCAGTGAGCCCTTGCTGGTAGGTTATCACACTAGTGTTTATTTCCGATGGCTGCAGCGTATTTTGAAACTTTAGGATGTTCATTTCCAGTTTTGTGTGATCTTTGCAGAAGTGTTGGAAATCAGATGGAGAAGAGTCAATATCCCCCAGTAATTTAGAACTCCAGATGAACTCTTGTTCAAATGGCAGGAAATAATGAAGAAAGACTTACATGCTGGAAGCCTGCGTGTTGCTTTCAGCAGAGGTTTAAAGGATAATGAACTGACTAGGTTAAACACCACCTTACTCATTCTTGTAAATCACAGCTCTTCATTCGTATTTTGCTTTTTGTGCAAGACTTACAGGATGAGGCTATGTGCATGTAATAAGCCAAATAGATGACTATCTACAAGGTTTATTTCTCTCAAAATTGTTGATGAATATAGGCTATAGACATGTACAAAATGGTTATGATGACAGTGATAAATAAAAGAGGATATACTGGACCTCAGTCATCCTTGGTCAATCCTCTGCTCAGTTTCTGGGTCATTTCTTCACTTAGTTTTACATGTGGTTCATGTAGCTCTTTCCAAGATGAAGTCCAGGTGGGGCTCTGAGGAGGGCGCGCTCCCCATTACGTGAAGAAGCACATTTACACACAGGATCACACACAGGATGTCAGGTGTTGGAAGGGACCTTGGAGATCTTCAAGTCCAATGTAGCTATCTTAAACTAACCTACTACTAGTCTGTTCATGCTCCCCCTAGTTCTAGTGTGTGGGATATGGTGAATAACTGTTCTGCATTCACCTCATTTACTGCCTTCATGATTTTGCAAATGTTGGTTGTAACCCCAGCTTCCTTCTCTCCAAAGCCACCTTAGTCTCTTCTTACAACTTGTTTCATTACCTTGATTACTTTAGTTTTTCCTTTCTTCCCTTTCTCTAACTCCATCACATGCTGGGGAGGACGTACCTTAGCATCAGTGGGAACACCTTCCATGTAGGCTATGCAGTGCAGTTCCCTAACTCCAGACACAGTAGCTCTGTATGAATTATGCTCCAGTCTTTCAGTCCCACAGACAACCTCATAAGAGAAGAGCTTGTCTGTTCTCACTGTGCGGCCCTGCCTACATCTTACTGCACAGGTCTCCATGGGCCAGGGTGAATCCTAGAGAGAAAGTCCTTCTAATTATGTGAAAATTTATGATAAACATGGATGAGTTGATCCCCCTCATTCCCTTCTACTTACAGCATGAAGTGACCCACAAAGGCACCTGATGGTGTAAAGAATATGTTGACTTCTTTATGATGCCACTGCCCTTATAAGAGGACAGATGAGTACAGGGCAGTGGCTAAGGTATCTGGGTGCTCTTTGAGGGATGCTGCCCAGGCAGCTTCACTAAGGCCTATGCAGCAACAGAGGAGCCATGCTGCAGCTACAGGGTGGTGGGAACAGGCTCCTAGTTCATGAGGCAGAGGACAGGTTCAGCTGCTAAGAGCAGAGGTTCTCTGAGGCATTTCACAAGGTAACAGCAAAAGTAAAATCCAACAGGCCAAAGAAATAAATTTAAAAAAATAGTAAAAAACCCCAACCCTTCTAGAGACAGGAGAGAACTTGGTGGTTAGCAAAGGGTTTTCTGGTAAACAGCTTGACTACTGTGTTTCCTGAAACTCCCGGCCCTCTTCCAGTAGCTTATTATCTACTGTCACCTCTTGACAGCCCTGCCGCGGTTGTGTGGGAGTGTCTGCTCCCCAATGCCCCTCAGTGAAAGCCAGGGGTAAGTGAACCTCCTGCCAGCCAGCAAAATCAAAACATTAAATTTTGCAGAGTCCTTAGGGCTCTACTCAGGCCAACCTGTACATGGAGCATGAGCAAAACACATGCAGGAAGCAGCTGGCCTGGAGCCTGGTAAATATGCCCATGCAAGCCCGTGCTGAGGGGGTCTCCTAAGGTCTGCAGATAAAGCACGATGTATAGTTGGGGTGCCAGGAAGGGGAAGGTGTGTGGCCAGCTTGCTGGACCCACGGCCCCTCTGCTTTGGGTGGAATTCCATCAGAATTGCATGCTGTGTGTTTGTAGAAGCCTGGCAATGCTGCAAGGTTTAGACCCAATGGACACAAGAAAAATGTGGATACGAGGAAATAGTAAGGAGTTCTTACAGATTGTTTTTGTTTGACTCAACCCATTAGAGTTTGGATTTTACAACTGTGTGATGCAAAACATGACCACCTGTAGAATATACATAGAAAAAGCAATGTTTTTCTACCTGCTTTACTATTGGTACTTGCTCATGTTCTGACAAAGGGCTTCAGGTGAACAAAATGAAACTAGTGTCACTAAGAAACATCTCTTGTACATAATCTGTTACCCTCAGTGAAGAGCCCAGCCTATCTGCCTTGGGGAAGGGTTCAGCAGTGCACCAGGCTGGCACGGGTCTCTGCTGGACTCTTTTGAAAGCTGAGAGTGCGTCTGGGCTGTGCCAGGGCAGTGGCAGCGCCGTTGACAGCAGCTCGGAGTAAGGTGTTAAGGCACCAGTGAGACCACCCCACCCCCATCATAAAAGCAGCCCCTGGGGAGCTGCTGAGCGAGCAAGTGGTGGGCAGGAGTCACCTGGGGCACAGAGCAGGGCACACAGGCCACAGCAGCTCATGCACCGGGCCCCTCACTAGCCTGGTGCCCAGCTCTGGTGAGTCAAGTTGTGCTAGGGAGGGGTAGTTGTGACAAAAACGGTCAGCAAAGGGCTCTCTTTGGCTCTTGTTGTGGCTCTTTGTTGAGCTTTTGGAAGCCAGGAGAGTGGCCCAGGTGGCCAAGAAGGCCAATGGCATCCTGGCCTCTATCAGAAATAGTGTGGCCAGCTGGATTAGGGAAGTGATCCTGCCCCTGTAATTGGCACTAGTGAGGCCAGAGCTTGTGTACTGTGTCCAGTTTTGGGCACTGCAGCATGAGAGAGACATTGAAGGGCTGGAGTCAGTCCAGAGAAGGACAACAAAGCTGGTGAGGGGTCTGGATAATATATCTTGTGAGGACTGGCTGAGGGAACACTGATATTTACTGGAAGGTTAACACAGCTAGACACACACTCCAGGAGATTCCTGCAGAGCTTTGAGGATAGCTTTCTGATACAAGTGACATAAGAACCTACAAGCAGTGGTGTACTGCTGGATCTTGTATTAACAAACAAAGAAGGACTTGCTGGGAATGTGAAGATTGGAGGCAACCTTGTCTGTAGTGACCGTGAGATGGTGGAGTTCAGTATCTTGTGTGGAAGAAGTAAAGAAATAACTAGGATCACAACCCTGATCTTCAGAAAAACTAAGTTTAACCTCTTCAAAGATCTACTCAATGGGATACCATGGGTCAAGGCTCTAGAAGGTAGGGGTGTCCATGAGAGCTGGTCAGTATTCAAACAGTACTTCTAAGCTCAAGATTGGTGCATCCCTATGAGTAAAATTTGAGCAGAGGAAGCAGAAGACCTGCATGGATGAGTAAGAGTCTTCTGGAAAAAATCAAAAGGAAGAAGGAAATTTACAGAACATGGAAAACAAGAGTGGCCACTTGAAAGGGATATAGGAATTTTGTCAGAGAATACAGGGGTGCAACGAGAAAAGCTAAGGCCCCCCCGGCATTGAATCTGGCAAGGGGCATCAAAGACAACAAGAAAGGTTTTATCCAGTATATCAATAGAAAAAGGAAGACTGAGTAAAATGTGGGCCTGATGATGAGTGAGGTGGGGACCCTAGTGGTGGAAAATGCAGAGAAGGCAGAGTTATTTAATGACTTATTTCTATCAGTCCTCACTGCTAAAACCAGCTCTCATGAATCCTAGACTGTGGAGGTAAGATAAAAAGTCTGGAGAAAGGCAGACTTTCCCTTGGTAGAGGAGGATTGGGATCAAGACCACTTATCCAAACTGAACATCCATAAATCCATGGGCCCCCATGGAATGCACCCATGAGTGCTGAGAGAGATGGCAGATGTTATTGCTGTGCCACTCTCCGTCATCTTTGAAGGGTCATGGAGAACAGGAGAGGTGTCTGAGAACTGGAGCAAGGCCAATGTCACTCCAGTCTTTAAAAAGGGCAAGAAGGATGACCCAGGAAACTACAGACTGGTTAGTCTCACCTCCTTCCCTGGAAAGGTGATGGAACAAATTGTTCTGGATGACTGAAAACGTGGAAGAAAATAAAGTTATTGGGAGAGGTCAACATGGATTCACCAAGGGGTGAATGAATGAATGAAACGTGCTTGACCAATCTGATTGCTTTCTATGATGTCATAACTGTCTGGTTAGATGAGGGGAGAGCAGTTGATGTTATCTACCTTGACTTCAGCAAGGTTTTTGACACTGTCTCGCATAAGATCCTCATTAGGAAATTCATGAAGTGTGGGTTAGATGAATGGACAGTGACGTGGATTGAGAGCTAGTTGAGTGACAGAGCTCAGAGGGTTGAGGTGCAGGGTTGAGTTGGAGGTTCGTAGCCAGCAGTGTTCCCCAGAGGTCAATACTGGCTCCAGGGTTGTTTAACATATTCATCATTGTGGTAGGGTGTCGAGGATCCATGTATTCAACCAATACTGCACGAAGTTATCATTACTTATCATGGCTTGTTTATTGTACGTGTTCCATACCACTAGTATTCCTACAAAGCAGGCAAAACTATTATTCCTACGAAGCAAGCAAAGCAGCATTGCTTACCCTAAGATACAGACCAGGCAGATGTACGGTCTCCAGGTGCAGGTGAGCTGGTTGGCACTCATGCTTAGTGGACTTCCCCGCAGAGATAACACAATGTTGATGGCAGGATATGGGCAGCTCAGCTCATCCACCCCCAAGTCCAGCTTTTATAGACCCTCCAAGTCCTGGCACGCAAGGCCAGTAAGTGCCAGGAGGCAGCGGCTCAAGGCAGCAACAGCAGTGTTGGTCTCTGGTCTTTCTGCAGCTGCGCATCCCCCATTATGGGGGTTGTGCACCCCTGTACCCCACTAGGCCTTCCTCATCTTCAGCTGCCTCATCCTTGGCAATGAACTCCACCTTCCTGTTCAAGGACAGCGCAGTCTTGCCAGCTCTCCTCTGATAAGAAGAGCTCATCCCTCGGATAGAAGAACAGAAACTCCCTTGGCAGCTCTCACAGCTCTCCTCTGATAAGAAGAATAGAAACTTTCCTTTGCAGCTCTGTACCCATCCCATGAGTTCCCACAGCAGGCC
>JANIJG010025964.1:0-20731 GCA_024611175.1 Megaceryle torquata
ATATCAGTTGAAACTGCTCAAAAGGGGCAAGAAGTGTAAAGGGAAACTGCAAAATGAATGAGGAAAACAACTGAAAACAAGAAGTAGGAACTTCCTGGGGAAAGGGAACTGGTTCAAGTCAAGGTCAGCACTTTGACCAGATGATGAGTAACTAGCTCTTCTTCCATCATCCAAATACTCGCCTCTTTCCCCTCACATGCATTATTCAGTAGGAGCAGAGTTACAAAGACCTAATTAATCCTTTCAATTAAGTTAAAATTTTCAGTGCTTCATTCTAAGTAAAGTGCAGTATTTTGGACTGGTTCAATAAATAGACTGTGTCACTTATCGCCCTCTCACACACAGAATCTGAAAAACGAAATAGAGCATGCTCAGAATGGTTTAATGAAAAGGTTTCCTTCAGAAGTTATCTCAGTAAGGCTGCAGCATAAGGAGGTGTATTTGCCTTTGAAATGGGACTGGGGAGCATTAGTTATTTCAGTACAGAAGAGATAGAGATGGAGAATAAAGAGGGGAAAAAAAAAAAAAAAGAGGCTGGGTCATTTTTCAGTTCTCCCAAATTAGAGCAGAGAGAGCAGAAGTTCTGGCTGGTGGGTGCAGGCAGGACTGGGCATGGTGCTGTACAGGGAAATAAAACAGGCTGCCCTTGCTCCAACTGCCTCAGCCCCAAAAGCCACCCCATTTAGTCAGGGGCTCCTGGGCAGGCAGAGTCCCACAACACCCCATGTAGTAGTGATCCAACAAAGGGAATCAAGGGCTGGGGGCCTGCATTTGGGCAAGAAACGACCCAAATTAGCAGCAAGAGTAATGGAATTTAAGAACTGTCACACAATAAAGGAGCTGCAGTGATGCCCTCCAAGAGTCATTCCTGCCAGGCAATCAGAAAGCATCTTCCTTCTTCAGTGATCTGAAGCTTTTGAAATGAATAGGCATTTTCTATTTCCACATCCTTC
Source organism: Megaceryle torquata (assembly GCA_024611175.1). Lineage (NCBI taxonomy): Eukaryota > Metazoa > Chordata > Aves > Coraciiformes > Cerylidae > Megaceryle > Megaceryle torquata. The sequence continues at coordinate 954 of JANIJG010025964.1, forward strand.
TTGAGATAACAGCAACAGAATACTTAGTGATAATCAGTACTACTGCTAATTTTGCATGGTCTTCAGTAATTCACTTTTCCCCGTCCTCATTTTCCCTATTTGTATAGTACAGCTTGTACCTACATCATAAGAGCTTTAAAAGGAAAAAGGGATTTATTAAGGATGATTCTAATCTCTTTTGCAGCATATATAAATAACTTCTGCACTGAAAATTCAGCCCTGTATTCTGGCATATTTAGATCAATAGATTTTTTTTTTTTTTAAATAAAAAAGCATAAAAAATACAGAACACTTGGAAATAAGTGACTGGCTAAAGCATTCTGCTTTCCAACAGAAAATATTTTAAAGTGCAAAATGACTTTACAGTCACAGGCTGCACATAACACAACAGAGATCTGTTGAAAAACAATCCTAAGGAGGTGCCAAGATTTTACGATTCTTTTATTCTTTGCATGTTCTTGTAATGTGGGAAAGCCAAAGCCCTGAGAAGAAGGAGCAGAAAGGAGCTCTCCGTTGGTACTTGCCGGTGGGTAGGGAAGAGAACTGTCCTGTGGTAGCAGCCCAATAGGGGAGGGAGTGAAAGTGAGGAAGGGCACTCCCCCAGACTGCTCAGGTCTCATCTTCATGAAAGAAGTTGTGATATTTTTATTACATTTGTATGTTCTCTGCAACTTTAAAATAGCATTTGCACTGGTGTTTGGGAATGTCTGGACAGGAGAACTAAGTTTATGTTACCTGGACAGCGTGGAAACTCTGTCAGAGACAGCAAACTGCTGACATACTGTGAGAGATCCTTCTAGAACTAGTTTGTTTTGGTTGTAGGGATTTACGAAGGAACTCTGAGGCTGCTGCTACTTGTCCGAAAGAGTTAAACCACCAGCAGAAGCTCCAGCAAGAATCATCCCCTCCCTCAGTTGCAAGCTTGATGGTATCATAGCTTCTGCAGTGGTAGCACTCCCCAGGAAACTGGGGCTGTGGATGATGCTGAGTGCAGGAGCTCCCTACCCAGCAGAAAGCCACAACTACCTGGGGGAGAGACCCTGCAGTCCTAGAGATTTCCATTCCCTTTAGAAGTAGATGGTGAGTACTGGCTCCCACAGCAGCCCTCCGCAGCTGTGGAGAGAAGGAGATCAAGTACATTGTTCTCTACCCCAGGCTGTAAAATTCTCATGTATGCTTGATCATTCAGTTCTGCTACGCTGTGGGCTCCCTTCAGTGCATTATGCTTCTTTAAACCCTGTGTGTAAAGTGACTGTTTGATGGTGAGGAAGCATTACTCATTCCTGAATGTCCTGAAAATGTAATTTAAGTTCCCAGGATAATGACTTGAAACTTGAGCTGTTTAAATGCAGTGATCTAGTCTCCTGAAGAAAACAGGCCTTTGTGACCACATTGCCAGTCTACCACCAAAACAACCAACCCAAAACAACCTATCCAGAAATTTAGGAACCCAGTAGCCTATTTTAACAAAGTTGTACATAGGAATAGACAACTCAAAGATAATTACATTCCTCCAAATTTTATTACTATCTAGCTAGAGTAGGGACCCAAATGAGCACCTCTGCCAAGGAGAAGGCAAGGGGATCTCAGCTGTTACATACTCTGCTTGGGAGTCGCTGACTGGTCTTGCTCAGTGTGGCTCTCAAAAAGGATACATAAGGATGCTGCAGTTACTCAGTGTGGAAAAAGGAACAAAAAGCTCTAATTTATAGAAAGCTCAACTCCATTAGCTCTGTTGTTCACAGAACAACTCGGTGTTTGTAGCCAAGACCTCCAGAAATCAAAGCTTTCCTTTTTAGTGCCAGAACAAATGGCTGAAGCAGTTGTAAATTTCTGAAAATATTAATGATGGTAGTAATAAAGCACAGAAGGTTCCCTCTGGGTGTTTGGTTCTCATTCTAATGAATTCCAAGCAGAAAAGTGTATTTTAATCATGAAGTATTTTCTAAGTAGTTGATAGTGTTATATTTTTATTATTATTTAGTATAATGATTCCTCTTCTCTGAACTCCTGAATCATTCAGGCAAAAAAAAATTACACCCAGTACTTCCTCTACTGTCTCCAACAATTCAGGGCTGAACTATCACGTGCTTTAGAATGAGATGCAGTGTATTTATTAAAACCCTTCGTAGGCAGGCAGCTGGCAAGCCATGTCTGTCTAGAGCAAGTAGGCTGTTCTGCAGCCAGAACTCCTCACACCACCAAAGGATGAAGTCCAAGTCATCTGGGTGACCTTGGTGACCCCAGTTAACAGCGAGGCACTAGTTAAAAGTTCATAGGCTCAACTGAGCTTACACTAACTACACTGTCTTCAAAGAAAGAAGATTCCAGATGTTTCAAATTTTCTATGCATTTATAAAAATAAAATGACCTTTTCCTGACTTTTTTTCAGCAAATACAGAAATTAATCTGAAGTATTTTGCAGGGTTCTGCTGTCCTTGACTCAAAAGGAATCATGCTTCCCCTTCACATCACAGAAGAGTCTCTAACACCACACGTGGAGGAGCCCTGGGATCCTCCACTGCCCCGTCCACCCCAAGACAGCTGAGGAACCTGCGTCAGTGAGACTGAAAACCGCTCACACAACGCTCCCCTCCTTCAAGTACTTCTGTACTACACGAGCAAGAACAATCACCAGACCACGAGCATTTGAACCTGTTGGCTGGTGCTATTTTGGTGATTTTTTTTTTTTTTTTTGGTGGGTAGATTGGGGCACAGCTGGGAGCTCTGGAAGTATTCTCTGTGTATTACTGCTGCAGTAAACAAGTGGTTTCATTTCTCACACTAAAGAGAAGTAGTAATCTATACAGGGTGATGGATGATTGCACTTGCCATTTGTAACAAGTTTTAATAAAATTGTAGGAGGGTTTTTTCTCCCTACCACATTCCAACAGCAGGTAATTTTTTAAAACCTCTTTCAGAGTCAGAGATGTTACATCCTTCTCTTTGGCTTAGAGAGATTCCTTTTTTATCAAGCACTTAAAAGGCACAGAGGTTATTCCTGTAGCCCTTTCAGATGATATGTTGCTCACACAACTATGAACTGACTTGCTACAAAAAAACCCCAAAACAGTACAATGAACCTACCACACATCCAGGATTTCCCACCCTGTGCCATCTGTTGCCCTGCAGACACCTCTATGGGCATTTTTCAAAAACTCACCCTGTGTTTTGGGGGAATTTAGTGTATGAAGCTCCCTGGTTGTCTTTTTTTTGTGACAGCCTGATGTTCAGCTGGACTGCAGCAGAGTGGTAGACATAAACCCTGCCATCCCAGGACAGAGTGCACACACCTTGGGCAGTGCCATGTGGGAGGATTTTGGTTTCCAGGAGGTACCTGGGCATCTGCAGGCAATGGCTTGAGCAGTGCTGGCCACGGGGAACCAGAGCTACACAGCTCAAATCAATCAACAGCCTCTGTTCACCTGCACTGGGGCTGCAGCAGGATGGGTGAGGTAACCTCAGGACAGCAGCACAGCTGAGGCCGTGCTGTGAAACTACCTCAACAGGGGCCGGAGCCCCCATGGGGTCCAATCAAAAGGCTCCCGGTTCCCTCAGCTGCCCGCTCCGGGGGAGTGCCCGGTTCAGGTGGGAGTCTCTCCAGAGGGTGTTACAGGGAGGGCGGTGCCGCTCACGGCTGCGCACCTGCGCCGCAAGCTCCGGTAACGCGCTGGTACCGGCGCTGGAAGGCAGAGGCCTCGCAAAGGATCTGCGGCCTTTAAGGTTTCACCGGATGAGTTAACCCAGGCCAGGCTGCTCCTCACCTGCCTTTGGGCGTGGCGCTGGAGGCTCTTCTCGGGTAGCACCGCCTCGTCCTGTCACCGGGAGCAGAGAGGCTTCGACGGCCGCCGGGCCTCGGGAAGGCCGGGGCAGGAGGTGAGCGCGCTTCTTCGGCGGACGGGCCCTTCCCTCTGCAGCGTGGCGAGGCCTGCGCGTGTCATGTCCCCCTCTCAGCGGCCCTCTCAGTCCCGCCGCCCCCTTGCCGTTCCCCGCTGGACGTGTTCGAGGTTTCAAACGCCATCTTCACCTTGGCGCTGAGAGCTTCTTCCAGGCGTGGGCACCTCGCTGTGGGCCGGAGAGGGCTCGGGCGGGTGCCCGCGGGGTTTGCGCCGACACCAGACGTCGGCCGCGGGGTGGCGGGAAGGGCCCAGCTGCGCGGCCGCGTGCGGCGGGGCCGCCTCCTGGCTGCCGGCTGGGGCCCTGCCGGGCTCGATGAGCGGGGTGGGACCGGGAGCGTTGCGTTCCGGGCAGGGCAACCTGCGAGGGTCTGTGAGGCAGAGGAAAGAAGCCCAGAGACTCTGTGTGTGTTTAAAGATAAAAATAGTCCAGACCTCACAACGGCTCAAAAGCGCTGCGATATGAAGTAAGGTGCCAAACCCACCAGTTCTTTTATTTAACCAACAGCTTCGTGGGGCTCCTGAGGCCGGAGCTTGTCCCGGAGCAGCGCTGCGGGGCTGCCTTCGGCCGGGGGCTCAAGAGGAGCGTGAGGGGCGCTCGGAGGGCGTGCAGCACTTGGCCGTGTTACAGCTCTCCTCCAGTCAGATGTATTTTTAGTGCGTGTTGGTCAGAATCGGGTTCAAACAGCGTAGCTCTGAAAGCAGAAGTGCCGGGCAGCTGCCCAGCGCTGCCGGTGCCCCTCGCTGGGGGGAAGCGGAGCCCCCGGTGCGGGCTGGGCTGGCCCGGCCCGTGTCCTCCTCGCAGCGCCCTCGGCAAAGAGTGAAAGCCGGGAGAGACCGTGCTGAGGATCTCCCGGAGAAGTGGCAGCAGGCCTAATTACCTGAAACAACCACCTCACAACTTCTGGCGAGGATAAGAGAATAAATTAGGCCCTTTGTACGTGAGGGGGGCTGGAAGAAGGAGCTTTACAGATTCTGTAGCACTGCTGACTAAGTGCTGATTTACAGTAATTCCTTTCATTTCTTTTCTAATTAAACATCTCCTGAAGGATCAGGCCTGTCAATGTGATCTGAGGCCTATAGCCTGAAGTGTAAAGTGAGGCAAATTGCCTGACTTACTTGCAATGATAGAGTCATTTTGGAAGGAGATTGAAAATCAATACTTGTCATCCCTGCACGGTGCTCTTTATTCAGAGGGGCAATTTGTAAGTGTAATCTGTATGAGTGTAGTGGGAGCATACAAAGTTACAGTACTAGTCATGCAGAGTGAAGTGACAGAATATAAAATACAGGCTTATTGCCATTTTATTCATATTAATGTCAAGGAAGCTTATGAATAAGCTCAACATTTTAATTCAGTGCTGTGCAGTCAGGCCACTTGCTGCAGCTTTTGGCTTAAGATGCATGTCAACATTACGGGTACCACTGTTTGATATAATTTCCCCGTTGACAATGTCGGGCAGTATCTGTGTGCATCTTCTTTCAGCTGTGGCAAAGCAAACAAGGGCTTAAAAAAAAGGAGAAATGGATCAACCCCATGTATGCTGAGAAAACAACAAACAAGCTCTTGCTGATGGTGGGGCTTAGTCAAACTCGAAGAGGATGGCAGCACTAGAGTGCAGATGCAATCACGGAGGACAAGAGGCACTCAAGATCTTGTGCTTTTCTCAAATGAGGGTACTCAAGAGTGGAAGACTGACAGCTCCGGCTTACTCCAAGCATAATACAGTCAGATGCCTTGTTAGCTTCCTCTTGCAACTCAGGCAGCCCACTTTAATCTGCGCTGGTAACTATGAACAGTTTTCTTCCCGAGTCTCTCCTGAACTGAATGTTGCCATTTATGACAATTATTGGGACAAATTAGTTAGGACAAATTAGAGAGGCACAAAGGGGCCTCAGTTAGTGCAGTAAGGTTGTTCAGCTCACTTTGCTTGTTCAATGAATGGGAGCCAGAGAAGTAAGCTGTAATTCTGGTTGGCATTGTGTCTCTATGCTGTTAGTCATCTGAAGTTTACTCTTATGCTGAAAAAAAAAATAAAATCTGTGACATCATAATATATGACATTTCTCTCTCTGGAAAATGAGTTGTAAAAAAAAAAATGAGATAATTAGGAAAAAAACCCATGTTATTCTGAAGAGCTCTCCTCTGAGCACTACTCTCAAGATAAGAGCTTATAAAACCATAAAGGTTATGAAACTGGCCTGCAGCCTTCCTGTGGGAGGCCTGTGCACAAGAATTATCCTATAGAGAATATGGGGTTTTCATATGGATGTTTTACTTCTCATCTGGCTTATAGTGAATTTTAAATAGCTATGTTTGAACTGCCTGAGTGTGGGTTCAGTTCACTGGCACCCTACCCTAGCTCAAGGGATAGAGTGGACAGACAAAATTCAAGCAATTTGTGCAGCATCACCTGCCGGAGCTCCTAGATTGCCTTTATTTTTTTTTTTAAATAATTCACAAATTTCCTTGCCACTGTTTTCCTATTAAAAGAATGATACTTTAGTAACCAGACCTGTTGACAAAAGCAGGTTATTTGGGAACAGTGCCAACTTCCAAGGTTGTTTTAAAGCACAGTCTTGCAAGATTCCCAAACCTCAACCACTTGGGTGGGAAGAGTAGGAAAGCTCAGTGATGTGCTTCTTGATGGTGCTGCATCCTCCTCCCAGCCCACCCGAAAGCAATTGGCATGTCATGTTTTCTGCAGATGGACCACAAATGGCACATGTACAGCTGATGTGCTCTGGCACTCAGGGAATGAGATTGTGTTTGCCAGTTAGTTTGCCAGCCAGAAGCCAGATTTAATTTGGAAGAGAATGGTCCACAGTTGTTGCAGAAATAGCAAAGAGCAGATTTTTAATCATCCTCCATTTCTCCCTGTTCTGTCTCATCCCCTAATTGGTAAATGAGAGGCCCAATCAGCTCAAATCAGGGGTAAAATGTGTCACAAGCAGCCAGTGAGACAGAAAACAGAGGTACCCACTCCTTGATATCATGATCTTGCAGCTGTTTACAAGTCAGATTTAGCTAATCAGAGGGTCCCAGGGAGCAATTAGTCTCTCTTCCTAGGTTCCATGTGTAAATTCTAGTGGAAAAGAGCTTTTTTTTCCACTAGCTGCCCTGATTATTTTTGCATGCTGTTAACTGTTTGCCATTTTATCCACCAAAAGGGACATATAATGTAATTTTATATGTTTGTAGATAAACATAGCTAGACTGATCAGAAATTAAAACACTTTTAACTGAGTGTAGTAAAGTGCTTGGAAGAAGTAAATTTTCTGTGTTTGTTAATCATGGTGTTTTTCACCTCCCTCTGTTTTTTCTTTAAGTTTCCTTCATTCTGAATTAATTTCTTAAGCTATCATCCTCAAAAATGAATCAGGATTGCCTCAGACTCTAGATTTTTAGATGCTTGAGCAGGGCTTGTTTGTAGCCGACAGCAGCTCAGCAATTGGCCTTTCAAGATACCTGAATTTAGGAAAATTGAAATTACCTCTCACTTCAGGAATGTCTGACTTGTGCAAGACTGTTCTTCATAAGAACGTGGTCCACTTTCCCTTCCATTGCTGGGACAGGACACCCTATTCTGGGAGGACGGGCTGGCAGACTATAGCCCTGAGTAGGTAACAGAATTTTCATCTTCTTCAGCATCAGTGTTTATATTGGCTTCCTGTAGACCGGTCTGCTGAAGCTTTTGCTTTCCATCTCATGACTGAGCCCCAGACGTGTTGCACATGTTGAACCATGTGCCCCGCTGCCTGCACGTTAGTTAAATTAACTGGTTCCTGTAACGTGCTGCCTTCTGCGTCTCTGCTACGTAGGCTCCTGTCCTCTGGGCCTGAATTGTCTCCTTGGTGATGTCTATTGCTGCAGGATTATCTGTGGGACAGAGTAGCTATAAAATGTTAGACCTGTAATCTCAGCTGTTCAAAGGACTTTTTTTATATATTGTTGTCTTCACTTAGTATTCTGTTATCTGCCAGCTACACTTAAAAACGTGTATGTTACAAGCTGCTTTGTGTTTCTCCTGTTTCTTTAGCCTGCTTTTTAAGTGGGTTCTCATTGGCTTTAATGTGTCAGGCTCTCTGGAGTTTTAGCCTTGGGTTTGCAGGAGTACAATGATGCCCTGAAGGCCTTTGAGCCTGTCAGATACAGCCCTGGGAGGTCAGGGACCTGGGCCTGCAGTGCTGGCTGCTGCCTTGTGTTTTCTTTTGAAAAATTCCAGATTTACACAATCCACCAGTACATGTGTCTTAGCTGAAAGCTGATTCAGCCATAGATAAAATCTGATCCCCTCCAGCCAGGCCAGGTTTGGGCCTTGAACACCTAAAATCTGCCAAAGCCCACGTGGGTCCTGTGGGACTCGCTGGCAAGAGCCATCACTGGCTGTACCTCAGAAGGCAGCAGCTCACCCCGTTGCAAGGCATGCTCAGTACACCTCCCAGCCACCCCTGGGGTGCTGCCTGGGAACACCAGTGAGAAGAATGAGGGTTCCAGTGGCTGTCTCTGACATAGATTTACTAATCCAAAGGGGGATGATACCTCAGTGACAGCTTGGGAAGCTACCTGGAGCAAGTTATAACATAAGTGACTTGTATTGCACTGCGGAGATGCAGTAACCATGGAAACCTGAGGGAGAAACTGTTTCTCAACTTTCAATACCAGCCTGACGTTTTAAACTCTTCATTAATACTTTGATGTGTTAGAGTCTGAGCACTGTATACACGCTCTTTTGGGGGTAAAGAAAAGCACAGACTATTAATAATAGAGGAGAAGTGAGGGAGTGGTTTTTCTGCCAGCAGAGCTGGGCGCACTGGCTCTGGTGAGGCAGTGCTGATTTGCTTGTGTTGCTGCTGTTGCAAGCCAGTGGTTCTTAGGCAGGAAAACAATAAAAACGTAGCATTGTTTTGGTTGTAAAAGACTTTCAAGGTCATTAAGCGTAACCATTAACTCAGCACAGCCAGGTCACCACTGAACCACATCCCTCAGCACCACATCTCCATGGCTTTGAAACCCCTCCAGGGATCGTGGGGACTCCACCACTGCCCTGGGCAGCCTGGGCCAGGCCTGGACAACCCTTGTAGGGAAGACATTTTTCCTAACAGCCAGTCTATTGCCTGGTCTCTGCGCGGCTTGTGCCTCACTGAGTATTCAGTTTGAAGCTGCTGTACTAACATATGACTCAATTAGAGCAGCCTCAGATGCAGTTGCACTATATAAAGTGTATAAAAGTTTAAAAATACAGTGATGTACTGGTAACTGCATTAAGAAGTCAAACTGTTCACTTCTGAAGTGGTTTAGCTGTACAAAAAGTGTGTGCCACAGCTCAGAGCACACTTGAATTCCATGAAAGAATCAGCTCATTACTCTAGCTAACAGAAAAGCAAATAATAAGAAAAAGGATTAAGAGCTTTTAGGAAATGAATAGATGGAAAATGATATTAAAAATTTTAGTAACTGTGTTCAAGACAAATGGAAGAAGTGTTAGCAGGTCTGTGAAACTCCTTGCCAAAGACCATATTTGCAGGAAGGGTGTGCGGACACTGGGAGCCTGCGAGCATTTGGAGAAGACATCTATTGAGCGTTACTAGATGGACAAATAATTTTAGGCTCAAGAAACTCCTCGAGTTGAAAACTGTCAGCGGCTGTGCAAGTACTTGGGAAGTGCCATATACATTTGCACGGTTTTTGCTCATCTCTAGGTGTCAACCTCTGGCTTTTGTTGAAGAGAGGGTACTTGGCCGGATCGACCCAGGTACGACTGCTTTTGTGTTCTTAGCTGGCTTAATCAGAGTATTAATGCATAAGCAAACATGCCAGCTAGAAGTGGATGTTAATGCTCACTGATGTGTACCGCAGCACTTCTCTGACAAGTGTAGTTCAGTTTTAATTGCTTATAATAATGCTTATTGTGGAAAGTGGTGTCAAATCTTTCCTGAGAATTAGACACTGACTTTTTGTTTGTGCAAATAATAAGGTATTTGCAAAATGCAGGACTGTGTAGTAATGATTTTTTAAATTTTTTTTTCATAAATTTGTTTCTTTTTTTCAGAGGGATATGTAGACGAGGGTAAATGAGATGACTGCAGACTGTGAATGCATTACAGTATTAATTCTTTTCTGTAAAATGTTGCTATTTTTTTTCCATTTGCTCCACATGCCTGCTGACACTGCAGCAGCCTGGAGATGGCACAGGGATGGGGACAGCCCTTCTAGGGTCCCCACTGAGTCATAGTGCAGGAAAGCAGATGTAGCTTAGGTTTGAGGTGCTGGGGGCTGTGGTTCTTCTGGACTTGTCTGTGGGCTCAGGTCAAGGGTTTGACTTCTGCCAGGGGAGGTTCTCGTACAAAACCAGCACATATTCAAGCTGCTTGGGCCTGAAGCAGTAAGAAGAGAGACCAAGGTGTGTCTGGTGTCCGAGGTGGCCCACACATGCCAGTGACTGTCCATCCAGCACAGATGACAGCAGCAGGGTTGTCCCAGAGACTGGGTCATCCCAGAAGGTGGGTCTCCAGCCTATGCTAGTGCTGAAGGCCACAGGGTGCTGGGGCCGTGGCTCCCCAGTGTGGCCTTTTGTCTCAGTGAGATCTGCCACCGTGGTGGGGTTCAGCCACATGGCCTTCTTGGGGTATGGAGCTTCCCAGCAGTACAAGCCAATGGGAATTAAATAGGATGCTTACTTTTGTAAAGAATTTATTGTTAAAGGTGAATTATCCTAAATCTGGTACAACCTCTAATGCGTTTGATGGTTTAGAGTCAGTTAAAATAAACAAACACTGAAGCTAATGTTCCTAGCAATCTGGAGGGAATTAACAGCACACTGCAAAGGGTGTTTAAATTACTTTAAAAATTCTAATTAGCCTATGAACAGCAGTGAGTGTGGGACAAATTGCCTGGCTTCAAAACAGGACAATCAAAAAATGACCTCAAAGGCAAGCAAGGGGTGGAGGATGGCTGCCATGAAATAAATGAAAATGACCCCATCCTTTTGTTTAAGTAATGGCCCATTTTGAGGCTTATGTTACATCGTCCCACATTTACAATGCTCTGGGAGATTAAGAGGCAGAGGAGAAGCTTCAATGGGATAGAAAAAGAGTTTTTGACTAGTAAAAATGATGACAGTAAAATCCCAGATGCGTATTCGCAATGAAATTAGCTGGAAACTAGTTTGGGGTGGTTGTGGTTGAAATAATCAAAACAATTGTTCTGCCTTAGACTCCGCCTTTCCCACAGTTTTTCACTTCTCCTATTCATACATAAACCAACAGGGATTTGACTGGAAGCATTTGTGGCTTTATAAATAAACTGTCCCCCTGCAATTTTGGACTCTGAAGGCTTTTTGTACTCTTGGTATTTTTCTTCCTCGTGGCTGTATCAGCATGTGGTGTAACGTTCTACCCTGCAGCATGATCCCTCACCCTGGAATTGTGCCCGGTGCCAAGATGTGAGATCTTGTTAGGAAAAAATTTCCACGGACAGATTTTTGTCTGTCAATATTTATTACTGTTGCCCTTTCGGAGAAAGTCTGCCTCTATTATAGAAAATTGAACCAAAGTAGTGTCAGGCTCGTGCCATAAAACTCGGAGTGTTGGTTTTTTCAGTCTTTGCAAGGGCGTGTGGTTTTTCCCTGGTTGGTTTTGCATGTTTTGGTTTTGTTCTGTTATGTAACTGTGACCCCCCCCCCCCCGTGCTGAACAGGGGGAAAGCAGCAAGTTTGCCTTGGCATTCCTGGCCTTTTCTGGGTGTTTGTTTCCCTGGACTAGTCTGAGTCCTCCTGAATCAGGAGAACCTGGAACTGCATTCTCTGTGTTTTCTAATGAAAAGTTTAAGTTGCCTTTTAATCCTGAGGAAGCATCAGGAGGAACTAAAGATAAAAAGAGCTGTTACTTAATTTTTATGCAGCTAACCTCTGGTCAGTTAATAGAAACCCTCAGTTTTACAGCTGCCTCATGGCACCACTAGTCATAAGTTTGCTTCAGAGATTTTGATGTTTCAAGTAAAAAAGAAGAAAAAGATGGGTATGGCTGTGATTCTTGCCTCTTTCTTATGCAGTTATCACTGTCACAGTTAGAGGACTTCCATCCATCGTTCCCCTTTGCATAGGGACATACTTGGTATGTAGCATGGTATGAGTGTGAGTAGTGATATATTTGTTCCTCAAATGTGTGAATGTTTTGTTCCACTCTGGAGTCTGCTTTCTCTGGTGATGCAGCTGACTTTTCCTGCAGACTGTTCCAATCCAAAGACAACAGGAAAATGACACAAGTTCTTTCTGGAACTTATGAGAAGGTATACTGCATATTTAATACCTTTGTGATAAAACACGGAGAATTGAATCTGTTAGGGAAGCACTTGGTCTCTTCTCAAATGTTGTCTTCACTTCAGCCTAATAGATTTGAGTGGCACAGTTCTCAGACTTGGAAACACTCGGGTCCCTTTGAGATTGCCAGATGTGGGCCCTTAGGTCCTGATGACTGGAAGCTCTTGTGGGACCTGAGACCAGAGTGGATGTAGTCCTGTCTCAGACCATTGTAGAGTCTCCCTTTACCTGGTTCTGCTGAACCAATGCTTGTTTATTAATCATCCCCATAGTTCCTCTTCCAAAACCACCCATTTGTGGTTTTGATTCAGGTGATCCAAAGCTCTTTCCAAAGAAGTGGGCCGTTAGCTTTCCCCTTGTATGAGACACCATTTCTCTTCAAAGAGATGAGGTTAAAATGTTGAGGTTGTTGAGTGATTGGACTGTCTGAATATTTCGAAGTGTCCTGTAAACTATTACATCAATGTAAATTAATTATATTAACTACTCTAAAACTTACACTCTGTCTGGATGATGAAAAAAACAAAACAAAAGCCTCTCGGAACTAGATCAAAGAAATTAAAATAAGAACCATTCAATGGTCGCAGTTAATGAACTGTAACTAACGCAGCAAAAACTCTCCTTCCAGTAGCAAAACAGACGGAGAGAATCGGTTTTTGTAAATGCTCTGAGCACACCATTTGCATTACCCTCCATCATTACATTGCCCAAATAATTATCTAAGGGACTTACCCTGCGTACTTGCCAGGCTGCATCTCCAAAGTCCATTGCAGTGCTGTTCTTGACTCGGACGTCAATTTCCAGGTCCGTGAATTGTTACAAGGGGAGCTACAAGCAGGAAGACTCAAGTCTGGATGTAACTGTACCTCTGCTCTGTTTTACTTAGGTGTGTCTCTGCAGTTTTATTGCTTTCTCACTACCAGACTCGGCCAGTCCCTCAGCGGGTGCGTGTCACCAAAAGATTTCTGTCCACAGGCTCATCCTTCTGAGTCTTCTGGCTTGATGCAGCCATTGCAGAAGCAGCTCAGGTTGTAGGTGGGGTTGACAGTGCCCTTTCTGGGGCAAAACTGCTGAGGTTAAAATGCTTTCCTTTTACCTTCTGCGTGCTCTGGCATTGGCTTTCACTGTCTCGGTGCCTGGCAAGAAGTATTTTAGAAGATATTTGGCAGGCAGGTATTGATTTCTGGTATAGAAAAAGGCCAGAACAGAAATTAGTTTCTTCCCTTGACTGTCTACCTTGGGGTTACTCAGTCTAGCAGAATTCAGTTTAATTTCTTCAAAAGAGAAAAAAATTAAAGACTACAGAAGGGAGACAGGAAAAAACCAAACCAAAAGCCACCAACCCAAAAAGGGAAGTTATCTTTATGGAGCTGACTTTGCCAACATTACCAGGATAAAATGTATTTATTCCTCAGCTTCTTATCCAGTGACTGAGTTTCCCTCCCAGTTGATAAAAATCTGTTAGCACTCCTTTGATACAAAAATGACTAGACTTCCCCTCTGCATACAAATAAATATTGCTAGAAGTATTCAAAATGTGTCCATAATGCAATAGCTTGCCAAGCCTTCATTGAACAATATCGGAATCCTGGATCACATCACATTCTTTCCTTTCTGTCCCCCAAGCATTGATTTCATCCTATTTCCTGACTTAGATTTTCATCACCATCTCGTGGTATCTTTCCCTTTACAGCGTGACATCAATGGTAAAACAATTGATACTGGATTTCTCATACGCGAGCAGACTCCCACAATCTTGCGGAGTTCAGAGCTCTGTGGAGATTGAGTCTGAAAGCCTTTGAATTTGGATTTCCCAGGAGGCTCCTGGGTTTTATTTACATTTCCTATTTCCTGGTGGAGATGTCAGTTGGTGTTTTCTGAATTTCTCTTCAGGAGAGAACCAGGAATGCAAGACCTGAACTAAAAGGTACAGTAAATTGTCAGCTGCTGCCAGGAGGAAATGTGTGCTGTGTGCCAAGTTTCTTCTACTCAGTGCTGTACCTGAAACCACTTGGCTACGCTTGCTAGTGGGGTTTCTCAAATGAGAGAATTGCCCCTCACGTGCTGTTCTTAGGGCTCTCTCCAAATCCACCTCTACCTGCAAGAATACCAAAGCCTTGAAGGTGGATGGCCCTTCAACATGACACAACAGCTTTTTAACTTGGCATCAGACGCATTGAAAGCTGTTAAAGTGCAGGCTGTGGAGCTCTGTATGAGATGCCCTTCCCAGAAGGTTGCCCAGTCACACCAATGTCCCATCCTAGACCTGTGCGCCTCCTTGCCGTAGAAAGTAAGTAGAAAGCACTTTTGTGCTGTTTTATCCTTTTAACGCCAATATCCAGAAGTGTTTTTCATCTGTAGCTATTTCCCTTCCCCCTGTAGAAGAAAATAGAAGGGGCGAAACCCAAAACAAAACCCAAACACAAATGACTTTGTGTCATTACAGCAACCTCAGTGGGAGCCATTGGATAAAAAATGTAACAGCCTCGTGTTCCTCTATTTCCAACACAGGCACTGGAAAGACATTGTTAAATAATGGGCCTGCATTTCACATGGTTTCTTCTGCAGTCTTTAATCAATAAAAAGTTCTTTAGATCAATACAGATGTTATTTCGCTGCTTGGAACCGTTTATAAGTATACGATGGAGGTAGGTAGAGCATAGTGAGGATAGCTCTTGGGCACAACACAGTTATAGCTCCACTCATACACAGCAGGTATCAGTATAAAATTGGATACACTGATGTAAAATCACAACATCATCTTTACAAAGCAACTCCAGATAAGCTGTACTGGGGGAACAAGGGCTGAGTGTGTTTTAATGCTGTGTTTTGTTCCCTATCAACAATGTTGGCAAAGGAGTTTTGCAGGTTTATGTGGATTATTGTATCGGTAAACCATGGTGTCTGTTGGTGAAAGGATGTTTGTACAATGTGTGTCTGGTGTCTTGGTAGTGGAAAATGTAGAGGAGAATTCTAATTCTGCCAGCTCATTTCAAGCAGTGAATTTTAAGCTGTGTGTCATGGGTGGAGTTTGGACACTGCTGATGATCCAGTGTGAGATGCTGTTCTCACAGTAATGTTGGTGCAAGCAACAGTTAAATTGCTGCTGAGTGAAGGCTGGAAGATACCAGAACCCTGTTCATAATAATATTTTAACTCTGAGATACAGCTTATGCCTGAATAATTAAGCATTTGGATTGACAAAGTAGGTATTTCATGAACCAAGCCACAGAGAAATGAAACCCCAAGCTCCTGGACAGGTCTAGCAGTTTACCGTTCCTCCTGTATCAGGTATGGGACTCCGACAGCGTGTTGGCAGTAACCCTGACTCTTTGAAGAGGTCTGTGTTGGTATTGAGCAACCCCGTGTCTATTTTTGATCTCTGCATCGTAAGCCGTGCTGTAAAATGTTCGCATGCATCAACAGCCAGGCAGGGATGAGCCTGTTGCAGCATCTTGAACGTTCTCGCATTTGGCTGCCACATGGGAGTGTGATGAGTGAACCCGGGGGGGGGAGAAGGGGAGACATGAGGGCCAGGTTGCGGGGCTGCAGCAGGAAGGGGGTGTCTGGGGCTGGCTCAGGGCTGGCCTGGAAAGCACAGGTTGTTCCTGGGGTTTTGTTACAGCAGTAATTAGGCACGCCAGAGTTAGGCAGGGACAGCGACTGCCTTCCAAGTACTTAATTTTGCTATCAATTCTAATTTTCATATTAATTGCCATTAGTTAAACTGATGTAATGAGCCTAGAGTGGCAGATAAAAATGACAGTAGGGGTGAGTATGGATTCTGATTCCAGCTAGTACAAGTAGCCAGCTTGTTAGTGGAGGTCTGGAAGGGCTCTCTGCAAACTCGTGGGTAAAGCCTGAATTCAGCCTTGGTTTCGGTCTCTTCCTGTTGTGTTTTCATAGAATCACAGAATGGTGGGGGTTGGAAGGGACCTCTGGAGACCATTAAGTCCAACCCCCCTGCCAGCGCAGGAAGAAACAATGTTGTTTTGAAAGAACTGAATGCCTCAGACAAGTAATTGTTCATTTTGGTGCAAACTCTGCACTCAGACTCAAATCTCCTGTTTTCAAACCCAATTAGGAGATGGTAATTACCTGCGGGACGTGGGGATTTTGTTTGTCTGCTGGGGCAATGCAGATATTCTGCTTGTATCTCCCCTTCCAGTTATCAATAAAACACTAGAGCAAAACAATGTTTTCCTCTCGGTGTTTTCAGGCAGCGTTATGCCAAATGAAGGCAATATTATGAGATTGCATGTGCTTGGGGATAATCATGCAAGCTATTAGTAATCATGCCTCACTGTTCTTCAGCTCCGCTCACCCCCAGCAGTTGTGTGTTTGACACACAAGTAGCTGTCTGATGACTCTCATCTCTACTTACGGGCGGCGAAGCTGTGGTCATCCCGTCAGGCAGTGACAGTCAGAGGATGAATGCAAATCTCTTGGGCATCAGTACCAGGCATGTTGCACTTCTAGGAACTCAGCCTTTCTGCAAAACGTGTCTCTAACACGATCTCTATCCTGGTATAAAGCAACCACTCCAACTCAAGGACAAGCTGAGCAGAGGAAGCCTATTGCTAAGTAGTTGTTCAGTAAAGGAGACCTACAGAACACGGAGAACACTGATTTATTTTCAGAAGTGCACAGGAGAGTGGATCGGGAGGGAGACTTTTGTGACATAGCACTCATTTGCTAACCACTCTAGTAGGTGAGAAGAGGTATTCTCAACTCTTAATATAATATCCAATAGGGCAGAAAATGCAGTTGGCAGCTCTTTTATCTCTGGATGAGGATTTCCTCTTCATCTTCCCCTTCATAATGGTCCCAGCCCTGGCGAGGCTGAGGGTGTTAAGAGGATTGCTTTGACTATGTAGGTGTCTAAAAAAAATAGAGAACACTAGCCATCTGGCTACCTGTTTATTTTAAAATAGTATGCTCTGCAGTATGCTGATCAACTGCTGAGATGGTCAGAAAATAAAGTGGTCTTTGTCCTACAAAGCAAATTAAGCACAATACAATGGAGCTGCTGCAAGGAGTGTAGGTGTTTATAAAATTTGTTATTGATAAACACCCTTTGAGATCATTAGTCTTGTTCTTTTCCTTCTCATGGACTTAGGGTGAGCTTGGACTTGTAATGAGCCTGCGACAAAGGTCATCATTACCGGGGCCAGACTGAATGTGAATTGAACCAGAAAGTCACACCACCAGTCCCTGAAACAAGCCTAACTGAATGCCAATTCACTGTTTTGCCACTGTAGTGAAAGGACATAAATAATAATAATAAAAAACCCAACCAAACCAGCAAGCGATGCTTTTCAGCCGTGAGCTTTCCTGTTGCTGCTGCCTTCAAGCATGCTGGAAACCAGAGCGGCTGCTCTTGCCTAGCTCCTGGTAAGAGTCGCGTTCTGACCATGAATAACAGTTAATGTTTGGCATGGTGGCTGAGCAGAGATTCATGATGTAGGAAACTGTCCTTCCGTCGCTTTTACCAGAACCAGTCTTCCCTGGTTTTTGGAAGCCAGTATGCAAACAGCACACATTGGTACATTACTGCTCAGAGCTGTTGCCAACAGAAACTGGAATTGCAGGGGTATCATGCTGGAGAGAATTGGTGTTGCTGTGACTCCCCTCTCTCCCTCCCTCCACACTTTTCCCAGCCTCAGCTGTGTAGGTGAGATGTGTACTGAGGGACAGACATCTTTGCTGTTCACCTTCTCCCCTGTGTACATCACATCTAAGAGTAAGGAGAGAGAGAGAGAGGGTATCTGCACCATTCAGGACAGTGCCCTGCTGATGCAGAAGAGAGCTTACTCCACTTGCTCTTTGTGGCTGTAGGTCAGTCATAACCTGATCCATGCTATGTTAAGGTGTCATCGTGATCCTGAAAGGCTGATTCTGTTTTGACAAGTGGGATAAAGAAATACAGTGAATAGCAGAGAACTCTAATCCCAGACCTGATGTCACAATAGAGCAGCCGACAAATACACCCAGAGAAAAAGAATAGGTTTTGCAGCAGAAGATAGAGTGGAAGTCTTGATACTTGTGCAGTGTCCCCGCTAGACATGAGATTGGATATCACCGTAGCTGACATCACCCTGCCCTATTAGGCCTCATGTGCATTGATGGTTGACTAACAAGGAGAGCAAACCTTGTGTTTGGTGTGCTGCTGCACAAGCACAGTACAAATCCACAGAGATGGCCGGGTTGGCCAAGGCATCTCTGGGGTGTGATAAATACGCCCTTGTCCCTTATATTGCTTTTGAAGGCAAGAAGTGCCAAGCAGAATAGTACAGATACTTGCCAAAAAGCTCGAGGAAAGAGTGATAAAATTGGGTACATTGTCTTAAGTGAATTCCTTTAAGCCAAAGACTTTGAGGGGGGGCAAGGAACTTCAGAGGAGCCCTGAACAGGGCCAGGCAACCCTCCTGGTATGGAGTACAATCAGCTCCTTCCCCGGGGGAGTTTGGAGAAGTCCGAGTATTCACATGAATGGGGGGGCATCTGTCCATTCAGAGAATCTTTGCCATCCAGTAGCTGTCTCTTGCTCTCACAGCACCTACCTGGGTGATGTAAATTGATGACAGTAATGAACCAGAGCTTGTTTAAACCTGCGGAGGAGTTGATCTCTGCTCCCCTAAGTCATTCTCCACGGGTATGAGTGGAAGAAGGTAATGTTCAACAGCCAGGTTTATGAGAGGGCCCAGGTGCTTGAACATGGAGAGAGAAGTTTTGTTCTTTCACATAGGAAATGCTCATGGGGACAAATTTATGTAAAAAAAAAAAAAATAAGGCACTTAAATTAGAATAAACTGCTTCTTCACTTCTTGAAGTCCTCAAAAGCATCTTCCAGATGCTTTTGCCTTAGTCAAATGTAAGTTACTGATCTGAGCCTTGCTTTAAATGGATTGTTCCGGTCTGTGTCACAAAGAAACTGAGACTAGAAAATCTCCTTTGGACGGAAATCTGCAGAATAAGAATTATGTAGCAACATTATTGATCCAATAATTGTAAACAAAGAATAATATTAACATGTTCTTGAACAACTGCCAACTGAAAGAAAGATAAATTCATCATGTTTTATTTGCTACTCAGACTTCAGAAATAATAAATAACAAAAAGGGGTAATGTATTAGATGTCTTAATGTGGGACATCTCATTCCTGGAGCTATCTCAAGCGAATGCAGTGGGTAACAAAGGCAGGCATCAGTGCATTTTGAGGATGGCCCCTTATGCTCAATCTCAGCCGACTGCCACTGTGGAGACACTTTTCAGAAGTAGCCCGGTCTCAAACAGAAACAATGTCTGATTCATATTTCAAAAGTAAATACAAAAGGTTTTTCCTTTCACCATCAAATGCCTGCTGAACTCTTCAGTGCTCTGTTAGTCTGCTGCTGCTTGTCTTGGGCTTCTCTCCCTCGGGGAGAATTTTGCGAAGGTTGGCTTGACTGGCACCTGAAAAATGCCACAGTAGGATGAGGAACAAGTCAGACGGTCAAACGTTATTTCAGCGGCACCTTCCTTTATTTAAAAAAAAAAAAAAAAAAGTTGAGTCCTGAAT
>JANIJG010025964.1:20831-32519 GCA_024611175.1 Megaceryle torquata
GACGTTATTTCAGCTGCACCTTACTTTATTAAAAAAAAAAAAAAAAAAAAAAGTGGAGTCCTGAATCTCTAAAGCATGGAAACAGAATGGGATTTCTGGTGTATTTAGAGTGGCAGTGCCTCTGGGGCTGCATCTAGTGGATGCATCTGGTGGACCTTTGGAATAGGGGGATTCATCCAACGCAACTTAAGACGCGTAAATCAAAACCGTGTACGTGATACGGAGGCATCTGAAGTTACATAGGTAGGTGTTTGTAGATGAGATGAATTGTGTTCCATCAGCTGTCCGGGTAGAGTAGGGTGGCCAGCTAATACCTAGCTGTGAACGGTGTAGGTTTCAGGATTTCATCTGATCATCCTCACCCTTCATGTTGCCAGTGGTTAAGAAGAAACGTGAGTTCAGCACTAAAGATTTTCTTGTTGTTTCCACCTGTACTTTTGGGCCGCTAATGCAAATGCTGTCCGTGAGTTCATTGCAACCATCAACTCCCAGGTGCATTTCAGCAAAACATTTCTGCCTGAAAAATTAACTTCTAAATGCTCGCAAACATGAAGCGACGTTGTTTGTCTCTGTTAAGACTGGGATGATTTTAAAACACCTCAGAGGATGTCTCAGGTGCCAGTTGGGAGCGTCACATGTTGAAGCAGGGCAGATCTGAGACACCATGGGTCAGAAGTGGGAGCATTTGCTGTAGTTTGACAGCCCTAGACTTAGTCGAGCATCTGTGATATGATGGTTGAGAATCGTGTCCACTTTGTATGTCTCAATTTTTGATGTGTGAAATAGGAAGCAGCCTTTTCCTTTCAGTTAAGTGCTTTGAGTTGTACAAGTGAGAAATGTTAAACAGATTGAAACCACTATAGTCATGGGAATACTTCCTTTAACTTCAGGGAGATTTGGCTTATGGCCTGTGCCATATTGTATTGTACTGGCTCAATTAGAAAAAGAATAATGGATTAAAAGGTCACAGCTCTTTAAATTGAAACACAGGTAAAAGGGTGAAATGTGTGTGGTGGGATTCCTCTTTAACTGCCCCGAGCTTTTGCCATTAAGTACCAATGGGAACTCTCCATCCAACGAGTTCACTGATCTTCTTTTAATCTCATTGAGTTCTGAACGTTTTCTGGAAAACATTTTTCAGAACTAATCTGCTCAGGCAGGGCGGGGGAAATGTTAAAACACACAAAAATCTGCACAACAGGAAGTAATGTTAGAAAGCTGTGAAAATCATTTATCCTTTTGAAGCGTAATGGTTTTTAATTTTCTCATGCCCTGATCTCCCTGGCAACAATTTAAAAGTACATAAGCATTCATGAATCAAAGCCGTTCACGTCTGCATTTTTAATTATGTGTCATTGGATTGAAACTTTCCTTTTGATCTTTGTGTTTAAAGGGATTTACAATTTAATGATTACAGTCCCCCTCCCCCCAAAGTCTGGGCTTGTTATTGAGCAATGTCACAAAGGGGTCACTGTTGGACAGGGGGAAGATGGTTCTCTTCAGGATGTTTTAGGCATGTCTGAAACCTGCCTTATGCTCAGATTCCTGGAGAAGGTCCCTCTGTGATGATGGGGCTTCCCACTGGTGGTGACTCTAGGCCTTTTGCTCTAGGCAAGACATTTGAAAAACAAAGTGAGATAAAATAGAGAACAAAAATAACCCGGCTGCCCAGTAAGCAGTCCTGTGCTCTAAGCAGCTGGCTCTCTTGTCCTGTGCAATGACTTCAGAGTCACGTAGCATGGGCGCCATGACAAACGAAGGTAGAAGCACTCCTAGCTGCTTGCTGCAAGGGTAGTCGGAAGTGGTTGATGGCTTTGAGGTGAGTGCAGCAGTTTGTCCTTGCCAGCCAACGTCAAACTGGAGCACTTTGGTTCAAGGTGGGGCAAAGACACAACTATTGCTGTGTGCTTGCTGAAGAGAACAAGCTCCAAGGAGGCTGGTCTCTGCAGGACAGAAGGAAAGAGCTGTGGCTAGAGCATGAGTCAAGAGTAGGGGGGGTCAGACTGCCTGGGCTGGTGCTGGAGTGGGTCTGGAGTGGAGAACAGGTGAGGAGGCCTGGGGAGGGTGACAGCTGTGATGGCTTTTCTGCAGCACACAGGGCTGCAGAGCAGCAAGGAATGACTCCGTACAGGGTACGGAGACACTACCGCTGTGAATGCTGTACAGATGGATAACCTTGGTGACGTTACTTGACCTTTTGTTTCCTCATGAGGCTCATAAATGCCCAACTACATCCTATTATATATGGCAAGATAACCGTCTCACCGCAAAACAGAGTGTCACGCTCACCGCTGGCGTGGAGATGTCAACAGTTTCCCATTAGATGTGTGCGTAACACATACACAAGGTACTCTCTAATGAATCCTTCTTTCAAGGCTTTTTGCTAGATATTTCATTTTCTTGCTGAATAAGAGTTTAAAGGTCATGCAGATCGGTGGCACGTGCGAAATGAAAGAACGTTACTTTTGATGTGCCTGCACAAAATTAAGGCCTTGCTCAGACTACTTTATATGCACAATGTTATGGTAGTCTCTTGAAGAAAAAAAAAAATCAATAAAAAAAGTATTAAACTAAAAACCCTGAGCAGAATATTTTATGTCTTATTAAGCTACTTATGGGTTCAGCTAGGATGGCAAGGGTCCTATTAATCAATGCTTTAAGTTGACTCCATGGTGAGTTGATGAGTTGAAAAATTTGTTAAGATCCCTTTTTGTCTCTTTAGAGGGTCTTAATGTGGTGGATTTTGTGAAGTGAGCATACGTTTATGCCGTTAGCACTAAGTTAACATTGCATGATTTAACATTAGAAACATCACTTATTGAGCTTATACTTAAAAAAAAAAAAGGAGGTGTTTTCACTGAAATGTGCTCTGCGATGATCCAATTTTACAATCATTTTCTCAGATGAAAAAATTCGTGGTTACACTATTGACAGCTGCTGTTAAATTGCTCCAGATGGTTTTACACCACAGGTAGACTATTCATCCACAGAAAGGCTCCAGGAAAAGATCCTAACAATTTTAGTTGTGCTACTCGGGAAACAGTCACGTTTTTGAGAGCACAGGTACCATTTATAGACCAGAGAAGTGCTGTAGATCAAGGATAAACATGAATCAAACTTTGGGAATCAGTAGTGATAGCAAGCAAGTGAGAACTGGGGATGTAGAGAACTTGTAGAAAAGGAGAAAACTTGGGGCAGAGTCTTGCTTGCTTTGTTGCAAGTTTGTTTTGAGGTTTTTTTATATTCATAAAGTATGAGAGAGTAGTGGTTGAGTTTTTGAAGCAGCAGCAATCTAAAGACTGTTTCTGCATATAAGATAATTAGTATCACAGTAATTAGAGAGGAAAGAACAAAAGGAAGATAAGTAGCACTGAGGGCTTCAGTTTAGTTTGCAAGGAAATCTAGGTAAGCAGCTAAATATAATATACTCCTCTTAAAACATTATAGGTTAGTATTAGATTTTAGAGAACACGTATCACCAGTTTGTAAGGGTAGAAACACTGGTGCTGAGAAATACATTCATACCTTTTAAAATATCTTCTTTAGACTGAATTTCCTTTTATTAAATACATTTTATTTAAATACTCTTTGATGCTCCTATTGAACCATAACTCAATTCTGTATCCTGAATAGGGTGCTGAAAATTTTAATTAAGCAGTAACTGGGGAAGATTAGTCCGTTGCAGCTGAGTCCCTCCTCCAAGGCCAGAGCCCCTGCAGTAGCTCGTGCGTGGTCGTGATTCTGCAGTGCAGAACTCTCCTTTTGTCACAACTGCCTTTGCATTCTCAGGCACAGTTGCCAGCGAGTCCAGTATCTGCAAGCATCCAGAAAAGGTGGATCGTTCAGGACTGGGAAAGGTGCTTTGGACCTGACTGGTTTGCTCATTGCTTGCACTCATCTGCAGTCCATCACACCAGTTGCCTTCTGTGACACGTAGGAAATAAGTTACTTGGAACACCTCAGTAAATCTGGTACTAAAACCTGTCTTTGTTGGTCGTGTCAGTAGATGGATGAAGAAAGCGATGAGCTTGGTGCCATGATTTTCCTCTTGCTTGCAGAAGTGGCTTTTCTCATAGCTGGTAGGAGAATAAGTGTAGCTTTCAGCTGCTGTTATGGAGAGGTAACCCTCCCACCCTGAGTACTGTACGTTTGAGTTTATGGGGACATGTTTTCTTTTTCTGGCTGATTTGAAGGATTTAGAACAACTATTCAGGCTCCCGAATGCCAGTGAGCTTGTTTGGAGGAGTAGCTTGGGTTGCCAGATATATGGAAACCCCAGATACATCCCCTGCACAAATCAACCCGACAGAACTTGAGCAGTGAGTTCAATGCTGCCAAAGCCATGCCAGGCTCATTATGGCCACGCTGGGTAATGCCTGTATGCACAGACCTCTGTGGGACGTCCTGGCTGCAAACACGACGCCTCCCTGCCCCCTTCTCTTCGCTTGTGAATGCACGGCAAGAGGAAGCACAGTGAGCTCTGCTGCTGGTGGCTTCAGGCCTTGGTCCCACAGTGGGCTTGGCACAGGGTTGTAATGTTCTGCTCACGGGCAGCTGGCTTACAATACACGTTTCTGAACAAGCGCAGTAGCATCACTTGAGACCTGTGTGGAGGGGGTTCAGTTCTCATTTTATCTAAGGCTTCCAGTAGTAGAAGTCAAATATCACACTCCAGCTTTGGGTGATGACTTAGATTGATGAAAGAAAATTAAAACTTCCAACTCCCTGCCCTGGAGGGAGAACATAATGATCCAGACCAATCCCACTTACATCTTTGAAATTATTGTTATCTTTTTAAAGGAAGTCAATGATTTATGAGATGTTTAGTGGGCAAAAACCTCTGCAAACACTGGGCTGGCTGGGTTATAAATGATCTGTACATAACCTGGGATTTTTCTAGTAATTCATATGTTGCCTGTCTATGACTAGGGCTTCTTTCTCTGAGTTGCAGAGCATACAGAAATAAAAATGATTTGCTGTGCTTGGGCAACGGTAATTACTGCATGGAAAGGTATTTCACTTAATCAATGGGCTGATACACAACCTAGCTGAGGTTTCCTCCTTTGCTCCAGCGTAAAATAGAGAAAACGGAAACAGAGGAAACAAAACTGGCCACAAGGAAAAACATTCAAACCTGTTACTGAAACCTCCCAGCGCTACCAGTTACACAAATATGGAAATACAGAAGGGGAAAAACTCCCTACGCCACAAAGAATGCAAAAATTACAGTCTCTGACTGGGAAATGCTTTAATAAGAACAGATTAAAAGGACCAGTAGGAAGAGAGAGAGGGAGTGCAAAGAGACAATGCAACATGAAAATCAGTGTGATAGGTTTGTTTAGTTACAAGTAGGTTTGAGATACAAACAAATTCATTGTAGAACAAGTAAGAAAGCAACACAATTTGCAAAGATAAAGCACTTTCCAGGGGAAGTAGAAGGTGGGATAGTATTTAGTTTTAAGGGTGACTTGGGGAGGTTTCTTTGGTGTCCTGATGGGCTATAGATAATCAGAACTGCACCATGACCGTGGGCTTTTCACTTACATCATGTGAAGAAGGCTTTCTTCTGGGATGATGAGCCAAATCTGACAGGAGTCACTGGGAGAAATGCAACAACTGGCCAAAGACTTAACGACTAAGTTCACCTTTGCTAGGCTACCCTGCTCTGGCTGTGGTGGTGGTTGTCCTCTGCTTGTTCTTCCAGACTGCGTGTTCTTAAGGAAGCTCCTGACTGCTGGTGTCATCAGCCCTAAATTTTTGACTTTGCAAGCAGCTGAGGTTCTTGGCCTGTGCCCATCAAATTACCAGGTTCTTGGTGGTGTTCTCCTGAACTCTTCATGTATTCTCTTTTAAGAGTATAAGGAGTTAGTAGGAGAGGTGGAGTTAGGCATCATTTTCCAGGTATGCAGGAATGAACAGATGTCACACAGCACATGGTTTGCTTTTGGAAAAATAAAGGGAAGGGGAACTCAGAAGGCTGCTGGATTTTTTGCCCTCCTGAAAATCAGGCTGCTGGTTGGTAAATCTGGAGCTTCAGAATAGGAAGCCCTTGTGGGAATTGCAGCTGTGCAGGAGTTTGATCAACCTCCCAGTACAACAACTCTCAAAGCTTTTTGATGGTGTGAGTGACAGTAGTGGGTCCTACTTGTGCACATCTTGCAAAGGGGTGAGTTCAGTACGTTTTTGCAAAGTGCTACTTGCTCTGTAAATGGAGGGCATGTTAGATTAGTCACTTAGAAGCTGTATAAAATAAATGTGTGCATTATATATCTTAACCTTACAAAGATGAGGGACAAGATTCTGCAAATGCTAAAGGTGTTTGTGTTCTTTTGTGGTTATCCAAGGGAAATTTAATAAAACTGTAGCTGGAAGCTGGGAAGACTCACACAGCATCATGATAGGCATGTAGGAGCATTGTCAGAGGATAGGAAAGAGACTGGGAGGGTAGGGAGAAGTGTATTTTGTTAGGCTGATGTTGATGGGGAAAAAACCAAACACATTTTTCAAGCCCTGAGATGGGCATTTCTGGCAGCAGTTTGGTTTGTGCGTCATACCAGTTCCGTCTGAGTGGTGGATGAGTTTGTGCAGAGGACAAGAAAGCAATGTCCCCTCTCTTCTTCTTTCACCGTGGAATATCTGAAGTAGCCAAAACAAGCTGCTGTGTGGCTCAGGACATTGCTTTTTGGGTATCAGATTCAGGCTGTTCGGGTGAGGACTCTGTGGTATCTGACATCTTGTGTGTGCTCAGTATGCAGCCGTGTTGCATAGAAAATACCCTGATTTCATTGTTGAATGAAAGGTCAGACTCAAGCTGACATGGCTTTTCTGGGTGTTTGCTTCTCTGTGCACAACCCACGACAGCATTATGCCTCATCACAGGGGCACTCAAGCTACAGAAATGTGATTGTCTCCTTGTCTGGGCAAATAACTCCACGAACAAATGTGTGCGCAGTACACCAACTGTGAAAATGAGAGATCCCTCTGAGGCTTTCACAGACACGGGTACAGCATTCCAGAGATGTGCTGTGAACCAAAAAGGTTTGGCTCACAGCACCCACAGCTGAAATTGTGTGGAAATTTAGGAATTCCTCCGCCCTTTGCTTTTCCCTTGGAAAATGTCTTCCTTTGGGGCCTCAACACATATTGAAGGTATCCGTATCTAACCATAGGTACTCTGACTTGGAATTATTAGCCTGCTTGCCATAAACACTAAACAACAGCTATCCATAACACAGCACAACATAAATAAAACTGTACTTTTAAAAGCATTCAGGTTTCAGGTCATAAGACTGTATATTTTCTTTTTCCTGACTACCCTGTTTTTGAGGTCTGCCTGGAGGGAGACAAGACTAGCACCTCATCAGTGATTCATTTCCTAATGAAATGGAAACTGGCATTGGGAAAGGAGGGGGAAAAAGAATGGGGAAAAAAAAGGCAAGATAAATGGTTTGCTTTCTGAAAAGCAGTGAAACAATGGGACTAAATGAGATACATTCCTGACAAAGATCTCTTCTGTTCTCTAAAGGCTTTTATTGTATCTGAAGTTATGTTTTATCTTTAAAAAGTGGTGTTCTTTATTTTATGTGAGCTCTCTCCCCCTCACCCTCTTTTCTGCTTGCTGAGATTTAAGTAAGCTCTTGTAGTGCTCTATCTCTGATCAGGCTTAAAGATTTGGAAAGCCCTGAGTTTGCAAGGATAAAAAAGGCCTTAGTATATAGACACTGATAGATCTGATTCATCACCTTGGGAGGACGTTACCACACAGCCTGTGCCACAGATTGTCTTGATTACAAGCTCTGGATTTTTCTTGGCATGCACCTTCATTTAAAGGTCAAAGCTTTTCTAAAGAAAGAGGACTTGCTGGGTTAGGAAAGAAAGAAAGACAGAAAAAAAAGTGGTCACATTCTCTTGACAGAGCCATAGTCTTCACCGAGACCAGGGGATTTAGAGTGACAACAGCAGGTCTGATGCTAGCTGAATAAAAGGTGCTTTTGAGCTGCTCTGAGTTCCACGGAGGACGTGGAGCTGGAGCATGACTGCCTGGGCTGGCAGCCCAGCCTGGGCTGGGTTTCGTGTCCCGACACAGCAGGCAGACTCAACTCCTGCTCCTTCCCCACTTGGGAGCAAACAAATGGCAAAACTGGGACATGTCAGCCCCAGTCCCTGCAGGACCCTGACCTTATGGGCGAGGAGAGAAAGACCCTAATTCAGTGGATCCCCAGCCCTGCTCTGGATTTATCTTGCAAAAATAAAACACCTCCAGCTTTAGACCAAAATGCTTTAGTCTTGTTTTTCTAGTTTTCCTTTTCTTCCCTTTCCTTCATATCTGAGCAATAACCCACTGCCTAAGATGTGCTAAACTTCATCTGCTCTTAATCAGGATACCTCCCTGGGTAGCAATTAAGCAATGATGGCTGCCACTTAATGGGATGGTAATTTTCACTTAATTGGGGTGTTTTCTAGTGCCTTTAGACTTGTGTGGGTCTCTGTGCATTGTCTGTCTCTGGCTTTATATGACTTCTTAGTACAGAGAGACACAAAGAGTGCTTCCCTAGAGACACAAAGAGTGCTTCCCTATCACCTTATCACTTGACCTTTCTGCAGTAGGCAAGGTCAATCAGTATTGACTGTTCTTCTACAAATTCCAGTGGTCAGCTAATAACATAGCAATGCCTTGCTCGCTTCAGGAATTTCTCAGCCCCAGCACACAGTCTTCTCCCTTTCCCCCCGCATTTTGGCATTAAATTCACTAAGAACAGCAAAACAAAGCCCCTTTTACAAATTTAAACCAGCGATGGCACTGCACAGCAGAATTGGATTTCAGCATCTAGCAGCACCAGTGACGGCCAGCGAGAGGACCTGAGCCCCAAGAGAATGGGTTTAGATCTAATTCTTTTCTCCAGGCTGCCCTGTAATCTGCTCTCTGACACTGGCCTAATCTTTTTATCACCTGCACTGAAATTTCATGTTCTGGAAAATTATTCCACTGTGGAGCAAGCTGTGTGTGAAGAACTGATTTGGTTTTGGTTGTGAGAGTGGATCAAAAGGAAGCTGAGTTCACCATTTGATAGAGAATCAAAAAGCTAAAAAGCAGTTTGCCCTGTCATAATGCATTACAAAAATTCTAAACACTGATTTAAAAATAAATAGGACCCAAGAAGTAATCCACGGTATGGAGCTAAAACAAAAAAAAAGGCGAAAAAAATACCAAACCAAAATGTCACATGTTGACATTTTTAGACTTTTTAAAATTAGATTCCCAAAGTGACACTATTGCGAAGGCGCCGCCTGCTGCAGCATTGCCTACGAGCCTGGCTGATTTCATTTTGAAGAGTAGAAAACTACCAGCAAATGGAAAACAGTGATCTTTTCCTATGTGCTGATTAAATGAAAAGCCTAGAAGGCACTCCCACAATGGACAAATGAGCAGGTATATTTCTTTAATTGACATAATACTTGTAATAGGAAATGGTTATGTCTTCACAGCCTTTGACAAGACACAAACCAGATTTTTAAGGGCTGGAGAGCCTATTGGAGATAGCAGCTCTCAAAAGTAGATTCCATCAAGGCTTCTAGATATTTTCCATTTTAATCCTATCTGTAAAACATTGACTTTTCTAATCAATTGTGAAAGTTAAATCCTCAGGATTTGCCAGATTATGTGTGAAATGCAATAGGGAGTGCTTAAATATATCAGTAAATAAACACATAAATCAAAAACTAGAGGGGGAGAAAGCAGCTCTCAGTATCCTGGCTACAATCCATTTTTTATTATTTAACTTTAAAATGACAAATCAATGGCAAAATGGAATTAAGTAGCTGTGTAAGCAGAGCAGTAATTTTATCAGTGTATGAGATGCTCGTGTTTTACATTATACAGAACGCGGTGTGTTTACTGAGCAAATGCAGAAACATCCGTGAGAGCTGGAATGGGAGCCGAGGCTGAAGGGAACGGGGATGCCATCTGAGAGATGAGACCCTGGGGACAAGTTTCTGATGGTAACAGCATGGACAGTGATGGGAAAGTGATGCATGCAGGTTCTTCAGAGAAGATAATGAAACTCGCTTTATGATTTGAAGGTAGACCTGAGCAAGAAGAGGAAAGACCTTGTCTGGAGGTCAAGGCTGACACGGTCTCAGCTAGTCGGATGTTTAAGCAGGACTGATCTGCTAGTGGATGCAGTTGTAACCCCAGGACTGATCTCGATGGACTGATGTGTGTGTTAGAAGGCATTTATGGTTTCTCTTGTAGTGGAGATTGTGTAAAAGTGAGCTTGCTCAAGCTGAGAGCCGGAACAGAAGTGCCATGTAAATCTGTACAGATTTTGTGCTGTCTCTTAGGAAGTGTCGCCCCACAGAGTGTCTTGTAGTGCATACCTGTTTCAGCCATCATAGGTTGATTTTGGGGGGAATTCCTACCCTTGTGACTTAGTTAGGCTTTAAACAATTGAAAATCCTTCATTTTTGGGAAATCACTGAAGCCGACGTGTTACCCGTGTACCTATTCTGGGGAAGTGGCAGTAGGACCTATAACAAGGAATTTAAATAATTGAAATGAAAAAAATAAAGTGGTAGAGAAAGAGTTTGGGAAGGTAGAAGATAACAGAGATAAATCACTAGTTGCTACTCCTGAAACAGCATTCTGTGAGTAAAAGGCCAGCACCCTGCATGGTGATGTGGCAATATGTGAAAATCAAAGGAAATATCTACAGAACTGATCAGCTTCAGGTGGTACCACTTATTACAGTGATGTCTTCTGCAGAATAAAGTTAAGAGTAGGAAGAATATCCTTATATGTGAATATTTGCCATGACACAGTCCGAAGCAGTCAACAGATGCTATTCACAGTTTTCCCAGTTGGATTGTCTGAAGCCCAGCTCAGATTTGTTTAAACTCAGCCTCA
Source organism: Megaceryle torquata (assembly GCA_024611175.1). NCBI lineage: Eukaryota > Metazoa > Chordata > Aves > Coraciiformes > Cerylidae > Megaceryle > Megaceryle torquata. The sequence continues at coordinate 31,735 of JANIJG010025964.1, forward strand.
GCTTGGAAAAGTCTGTGGGTTGTTAAGATGGAACCCGCATTGGGAGTTTCACTGGACCTGCCTGCACCAGAAAAATGAATCAAATTCCAGACAGCGAAGTAGGCTCATGTGAAAACAGAAACACCAGGGGTGTTCAGACTGCTGCTGCCTGCCCCTGAGTCAGGCCAAGCCAGAACCTGCATGTAAGAAGTCTCAAAAGTTCACGGTAAGGAAAAAAATACAGTGGAATAAAAACATGTGGGAGCCATTGAAAATGATGGCAAACTGGGAAATCTAGATTTTATCCCGAATAAGGGAATTTCTGGTGTCTGTCTTGCAAGAAAGAGTCAGTGTTCTGACTACATGGGGATGGTGAGATGGCTGAGGGAGTGGTGTTGTCCTCTCCTCAGTAGGTCTCCTAAGTGCTGCTGACAGTCAGAGAAATGCTTTGACAATGTGGTCTCTCTCTCCCTCACAAAGTAAAAGTCAGGGTTTACCTGTGACTCAAATTTTACCTTCCCCAAGTCTTTCCCATAGTTTTTGCCTCCATCTTGCAGCCGTGCTCGAGCCAGCGCCTGCTTGTGCTGCTGTGCAGGAAGAGTGTAACCGGGGCAGGGAGATGGTGCAGGTCACAGCAGCGAAGGGCAAAGGGGGCGTAGTTCTTTTAAATGAAGTAGAAAGGAAAAGAGAACAATGAATCATTTTCCTAAATCAGTGAGGCTTGGCAAGGCTCTGAGCACCCTGCTCTAGTTGAGGATGTCCCTGCTCTCAGCAGGGGGGTTGGACCAGATGACCTCTAGAGGTCC
>JANIJG010025964.1:32619-53699 GCA_024611175.1 Megaceryle torquata
TTGAGGATGTCCCTGCTCTCAGCAGGGGGGTTGGACCAGATGACCTCTAGAGGTCCCTTCCAACCCAGACATTTCTAGGATTCTATGAAGGGATCTCAAAACTGCAAAACATCACACATCATGGATTTTATGTCTGTTACAGAGCTATAGGGATGGATTATTGGTGTAGATGCTAGAGAACAGCTCTATACAAGGAGAAGAGAACGCTGGAGAGTAATTGAAGATTGACTTCTAAATCAGCATAGAGAGGTGTTCAAATGCTGGGGGCCAACAAATCACAGGACAAGGGGCTGCTGCCTGTTTTGTTGTTACGTGCTGTAGTAGTGTTTTATACCTTAGTAGCACCAGGAGGCTTCAACTAAGACTAGAACTCCTTGGATTGCGTTAATTAGGAATTTTGGGGTCTTTCTCTTTGCCTTGTAGGTTTGCTTATTTGATTGCCCTGAAGTTTCATTTTCAGCTTCTCCTCCACAATCACTGGACTAGAAACTTATTTCTTTGCTCATAAGACCAAATAGCTGAAGCTGTAGAGGAAACAGGAGCTATCAAAGACCTTTAGTGGAGTTAAGAGATCTGGCAATGCTGACCTCCTTTCCCCTGTGTTTTCATTTCAGTTTTTATATCAAATCTTCTTTACTTCCCATCTTCAGCATTCACTTTGGTTGCTGAAGCTCTTGGGGATGTAGTTCAGTAGGTTTTGACCTCTGTTCAAGGGAGCTGCATTTTACTGATAGGTAATACTTGAATGTAGAAGTAACAGTGATGGTGTTACACTTGGGTCTATTTAAGGGTATGAGAGATGCAAGGCTTGCAGAAAGATCTAGTATCTTTTAGTAGCTGGTCTGATACGGTTCAAAAAGCAGTTTTGAGCACACCAGGTTTTTGTTAAATCATTCTTTCAGCCTATCAGCTGGAAGAAGGGTGGACAGACGTAGGGAGCCCTGTTCCTCATCTTGTGTCTGTCCCTACCTGCTCTGGGGCCTGGGTCAGGTTCATTCTCCATCTTCCAGGGCTCAGTTTCCCACTTGTAAAACACGTATCACTGCTGACTGTGTGCAGGAGTGGTGTTTGGTCTGAGGAATATCACCTTGAAAGTCCTTGGCACGAGACCTGAAATATCTTTTCTGCATTTCACACAGTCCCACTTGGTGAACATAGGCTCACTGGGCTGTGCTTTTCGTAGCTCATGTCTCGATATGTTCCTGGGGTAGCTAATGGCTAAGAGAGAAACTGAAAGCCAAAAGGGTTTGTATCTTCACTCTGGCCTCTGGTTGCCTTGTTTCAGTGCCTCATTTCAGTGCATGCAGTCGTTCAAGGCACATGGTTGTACATGTAGGGGTGTCTGTTGCTGCTCAGATCAGGGCTTGAGCTCATACCACATTGGAGTCCTTTTCACACAAAGGCTGTGCAGAACATTTGGCTGCCCTGTTCATTAATCATCTCTGCTGAAAAACCCTTTTAATTACATTATGTTCAGAATCCATAAAATATAATTAAAATATGTAAATCTATTATATTACTTAATAAGTACATTGAGACCTGAAAGTTTAAATTAGATGTAAAACTGATACGAACCTATTGCTATTGATTACTTATATTAAGAAATCATTGAAGCCACGGAAAGAGATGATTATTTTTTCCTCTACCAGGTGCAATATTTTTGTTTGTTTGTTTGTTTGTTTAGGGGTTTTGGGGTTTTTTTTAGGGGGGGAGTTTGTTTTGGTTTTTTTCCCCACATTTCATCCATCAATTCTTACATTTATGCAGTCTTTTAAAACTCCTTTGGAGTAGTAAGGAGTATCTATGTAACTTTTCTGCAACTATTATTCATTCTTTAGGATGATTTCTTCAAGTTCCATTCCCTTCTTTTGTTCTTTCTAGGAAGGCACAGCAGACAGCTGGCAGTACAAGTGAGGTAGCACAGATAAGCTCCAACCCCTTCCCCCCAGGTTTTAGTTACAGGCATTACATCAGACACAGGTTTTAGGCTTGGTATCATTTTTCTGGGGCCGTGGGATGTGGGTACAGTGGTGTTAGAGCACTAAAACCTATTAAGTCTTTCATATTGGGGGAGGAAGATTTAGAAATAAGGACTGTGCTGGCCCTGCACTGGGAAAGGCTACTTGACTACTTGCCTATAGCTTACTGGGTGTTACTGGACATCTGTTATGGTGTAGAGCTATGCAGGCTCTACAGTAGGAAGTAAACGTTTTATTTGGGATATTGCCCTATTACTGACTGCTTTTCCCTCTACTGAAATAAATTTTGCATCAAATGTACGTTGCCCTTGTTTCATGGCAGAGTCTTTTCTAGCAGAGTTTGAGAGAATAAGGGTGCTGCTTTGCCATGGAGGCTGTGGCTGGACCCTGCTGGGTGTCCTCTGTGGCGGGCAGGAGGCAGAGGATGGATGTACTCATCCATCCCTCGTCCTGCCCACCCGGCCACAAACCCTGTGTCTCTGCAGAGCTGCTGGCAGTAAAATCCAAAGGCTATTTCACAACAGATTATAAGTATTTGAAACCAGAGCGAGTGTCAGGCAGCTTGACAGCAGAAGAGAGCCCTTTAGCGCAGCCACCTCTATTACCTTCCATTTTCTTGATTTGGCAAGATCGCAGGCTTCAGCCTCATTTAATACCTTTTCTCTGCATTTCCTTCCTGTAGAGTAGGCATGCAGCTCCTCTGCCTTCACTTGTGCTGCACGGCTCACCAGCTGCATGCCAAAACTTCCAAGGGAAATGTTGAGGAGATGAGAAATCAGCAGCAGCAAAGTACCAATTTCATGTCAGGCAGCGTGTCAGTAATAGGAGATAAAACAGCCCTTTCACCTGCTTAAAACCCTGATGCCTACTAGACATTCAAATCAGCACTTTGGGCAAGTTTTGTATTTTCAGCTACCAAGGTCATAGTCTTAAAGACAGGGATTTAAATCGCATACAGAAATAGGCAGGCAGGGGTGCAAAGGGGTAATTGCGCGTATGAAATCTGCAGTTGCAAACACCCACTGGGTAATTGTGGACTCACGAGCATTCAGCTGCACCTGCAATTTCCTGGTTTCCTTTTGGAATGACTTGCCTTTGCCCGGGTGTGTGTGTTTGGCATATTTCTTCTCTGCTGTTGCAAGGGTGGCCCAAAGCGCCGTGTTGCTGTTTAGCACAGATTTAAGCTCCTGATTTCAAAGCTGCTGTAATTAGTAACTTGCAGTCAGTGTACTCTACCAATTCTCAGCCCACTGGGATATTACCAGACTTTATTGTTTCTTTCTGTCTTTGTGGAACTTCTGTAAATCTTTTCTTTGATAGCAGCTAGGGTTTCAAAGCTGCCCACGTTTGAGCCAGAGGAGGCTAATAATGATCTAATTAATGAAAGATGTTTTTCTCTGCATTGCTGCATTTTATCTTTTCCCCAAAGACTTGTTGGTTCAAGCCAACCTCAGGCATCAACTAGATCCCTTTTTTAACTCGTGTATTTGAGCAATACTCAGACAGATCTGTATATATCCCATGTTGTTCTCACTTGAGTGTGTAAATCTTGAAAAATCTTCCCAAGTGTAACTTGGATTTGGGAAGTAGCTTTGTTATTCCCAGAAGATTTTTCTTCCAGCTAAGATTTGTTTCTCTAACTCAAACCGCAAAGCCACTTTAACTCTCCCTAAAAGACTTCAGTCTGTGTTAGCTGCAGTGTAGGACATACTTATTATCCCCCAGTGGGTATTCATAGCCCCTCTCCTCCTGCTTTTTCAATTTCACTGTCTTTTTATTAATTAATGAGCTCCCTTAATTATTTATAGAAGCCTTAAAATGCATCAGGGTTGGATTCCACAGTCTCTTCCTTGCCTCGTTGCACTGTTTTGCCCCAGGAAGGGCACAGATTCCTTCCCAAAGGCAGGAGGAGAGTTAGCAGTGTTAACTGGCAGTGCAGCGACACATCATTCTGCACTGGGTGCAAAGCAAGGGAGTTCCTGTGCACGCTCAAGATCAGGGAGTCTTCCTTTACAGCTCTTTGGGGCCAAACAGCACTGGGCAGGGCCTGGACCATCCTTCTGCTTGTATTAGGCTGGTGCAGGATGAGTTCAGTGGATTCCAGGTCTGTTCTCCCATCCACCCAGACAGGCCATGTCATGCTGCATGAACTGGCTTCACGAGAGGCATTACAGCAGCATAATTTTTCTCCCCTTTTCAAGCCTACCTGATTGCTTGCTAGGTTTCTTGTTTCTTTATCACAAGGTCAACAATGGGACTGTTCTTTTTTTAACTACTCCTTTGGCAGAGTTGGTTTATGCATGCCTTGGAACCCCACCCTTCAGTCCAGCTTCTCTATCCCCAAACCTTCCCTTCACAGCTTTGACTCAGGGCTACCAGATTAGTTCCCACAGGTACCTACAATATTAAGTCTGAGCCCATCGAGCCACAGAGGTGCTGGATAGTGAGGGAGGAGGCCCAAGGGGCATGAGCAGAGAAGGGAGCACTTTGGTGCCAGTGAGTCAAGCTGGCAGGCAAGTTGTGTCACTCTGAGGTGCTTTATGACCTTGAGAGACTGTCTCAATAAATCATGCCAAGTAATTAAAAACACAATTTAGAATTTAACTAGCATGTCAGAACACTGGGTATACACTGGTAATGCCTTTCTGTTTTCCTTCTCTCCCCCCCCACCATGATGCTGGGCTCCAGTGGAGTGAAACTACCTACAGAAAGCAAGAACTCCAACACAGTTCCTGGCCTGCTGCCAGTCACTTAAATCCAAAGCAGTTGAAGTAGCCCAGCTCACTATCTGCAGGTGCCTTGGAGCCTCCTGCTGTACCTCAAATGGCCTCCTCTGACACTGCAAGCAAAACCACAGGTTCTCCAGCAGCATAAATATTTCCTTGCTGGTTTAAATAGGAAGCAGATGTGTCTCATTTACTTGTGTCCCTGAACACTGAGACTAGTACCAAGGTAAGAAAATGATGGCAAGATATGGGGCACTTAAGAGAAAAAATGAAGGCAATGGTAGAACTCAGAAGTTGCCAAATCAGGGACGTCACTTGCCTGTTTGTTAGATCCTTAGAAAACAGATTTTCATTGGTGGTAACAGGCAAAGAATTGCCAAGGTTTGGTACCATTTCCCTCCGTCTTCTGGCCAGGCACAAAGTGCCACACAGCTGAGTTGCCTTGTCAACCTGTGGGAGTCCCAGCTCCTGTGCTGGTCTTTTTAGCAGTGTTACAGTAGTGAGATCAGGGTGTGAAAATGAAAAAAGGGACACGCTGCCCCTAGGAGAAACATTCTCAGTAGGAAGGGCAGAAGGCAGAGGAGAAAGTAAAAGCTGCTTCATTAGATGCTAAGGTGCAAGAAAGTGACTGAATCTGGGACAGAGCTGGACCACAGCTCTGTTTCTGGCAGGTTCAGTCCACACCGTCCTTTTAGCACAGAAGACAGAACAAATGCAGGAACAGAATAACCCAGATCTTGGATCTCTGGCCTGGACTCGAGCTGTTTGGTAACGCGAGCAGTTGGATAGCAGCAGTCTGCCTGGTCCCTGGGGCAGAGATACCAGGTCTGTGCGAGCAGGCGAAGGACCAGAACAGCATTTAGCAGCACCGCCTTGTCAGGACATGGCTGTGTGTGTCCAGGCAAGAGAAGCAGTGAAATAAAGCAAACTAATCTGTGTTCCTCAGTGGGCAGTGTCTGATGGATTGGAGATGCTTCTGTATTTCTCTTGCGCTTGTTTGGAAGGCAAAAAAGAGTTTATCTCTGTCACAGTTCAGTCACTTTGGCAGAAGGTTTCACTGGTTTTCTTTTACAAATTAAGCGAGTCAGAGGGGATATTCTCACCTTTCTCTAAGCTGTGCTGGAGCCTCCTGCCACCAGCTGTTTCTGTATTGTTACCCACCCCTGCCATTTTGTGGGGCTGCAGCAGAGCTTATGTCTGCTGGTCGCCATCCTGCTGGCAGTTAATCGCCTGAGCACAAAACCAATCACACAACAAAAAACCCAAAGAGCTAATTAATTTTTAATTTGTGTCATTTAAAAATCCGTTGCATCTTCTTGCAGTTGGATTCTAAAGCGTGTCATTTCCTCAGGCAGGAGGGCAGGCTCTCCCGGGTTTGGACGGAAGACCCAGCTCTCTTATCAAAGTGGTGCCGTGCTGGGTAAAACCTGGTGCAGCCCATCTGGATTAGATTAAGTTTGATTTAATTCTTTCTTCCTCTTTTTTTTTTAAGCAAAACCTTTGGTACTTCATTTATTAAAACACAAACTTGTCTCCACGCTGTAATTGCCCCAGCTTGACAGTAACAAATCCTATAAGCAGGTTTGCTGTTTGCATGCTTGAAGGAACGCTTGACGTTCATCCACGACCAAGTTTAGGGCCATAGTTTGTTTTTACAGCTACGTAGTTGGAAGTCAGCAAACAACAAACTGAGGAAGCGTGATGTTCCCAGCCACCCACGAGCAGGGTTGTTGGTCAGCCGAGGAGCAGAGGGCTGTGCTGCACTGCTGGAGGCAGAGGGTGTTCTATCAGCCCTCCAGGGAAGGCTGCCCTCTGCTTTTCTTTGTGCCGTCCTGTGACCATAAATGTCAGGAGTGTTTGTAGTTCGAGCTGATAGTTCTTATGCCTGCTTGATGATCAATGAGTTGTTAATTTGGGAAGCTAAAGCTGAATCTGTTTAGTTTGCATTGCAAGAAAAATAATCGCCGGCGTGGTTTGAAGCAAAATGGGGCTCTTATTTTGGGTGGGACTTGGACCAGCAAACGCACCAGGATATTAATGGTCGTGCTTTTCCAGCTTCACGCAGACAGGACAGCTAGGCTGTGGCTGTGCTACTTGGCTTTACTCTCTAGTGTAGCTGTCTGTGCTCCCCAGCCTGGGCTGTTATGTCAGTAGTTCCTGTAGCACTGGGTTTGAATTCAGGCCTGTTGCCACTGCTGGGCTCTGGGTTCCATGCTGGCTGCTAGAGCTTGCCTGGCTCTGGGGATCCCTGGACAACAGGGAGACTGGAGCTGCCCTGCTCCTGCAGAGCTCCTTAGCATGCCTGGCTGCAACACAAACAGAGTAAATATGGGAACAGAGCTCAGTGAGGACTAGCTGCTCAGCCTAGCTCAGGGAGAAAAAAGAAATGCCTTTGCTGTGCCACTAGGAACAAGAAAAATTGCTCCAAGGGGACAGAGCTACCTTCTAAATTTGGAACTGCCTATTGGATTTTGCCAGTCTGCCAGCTGAAGGACCCTGCTGTCTGCCCGGGCTGAAATAGAGGAGCCTGAGTGGGAGCAGACAGAGAGTCACGGGGACACGCTGGATTCATTCATCTCTGCTCCCGTGACCAAAGGAGCTGTAGATTCGTCCTTTGGATTTCTTCCTGCTTATTACAAAGGTATAATAATCACGGTGCAGACAATGAAGATCCCAAGCAGAGGGTCCTTTCACGAGTTTTTGGTAATTCTTGGTGGCACAACAGGGTAGCAAATCCACCCTGATAACCACCAGCAAACCCCTGGATGGCTGCTAGGGCTGGGTGAGAGCATTAGGGATGCACTAAGCACGGAGCCACCGCTGTGGGGAAGCCTTGAGCCTGAGAGCTGCAAATCTGTTCTCGTCCGTGCCTAATGGCTCTCTCACCCTCTCCTACTGCTGTGTTTGTAATGCTAGATGTGAAAAATCAGTAAGACTCCCTTCGTGCGAACAGGGGGAGTCGGCCCCTCCCGGTTCATGCAATATGAGGAGCAAAGGCAGAATGTCAGAGTATCAACAGGACAGGGTTTTCTCGTGTTTTCCTGCCTGACTCAGTGTATTTCACTGATGTCACAGATTTATATCTGAGAGGGTTGGATCTGGTTGGGTTTGCAGATTGGTCTTTCAGTTGCACTTCTGACATGAAATATTGAGTGACTTATCTCTGGATTTTACTGATGCTCTCTCCTCTGGATATTTTTTTTCCATGGTGTTGATTAAGGCCAGTGAAGTCCTAGGCATGGTAGGTGCTCAGGACAAATCAATATTTGGCTCTTCACTGTCAAAATCCTGGCCAAATGCATGCTGGACTCGGCGTATGGCAGAGGGGTTTGCTGGCTGCTCCCCAGCCTTGCCTGGAGGTGGCCAACCCCGGAGCAGCACTTTACAGCTGATGTCTTTTGTTCAGGAAGACAGGATATTTGTTTAAAGAGGAGCTACCATGATAATACTTCAAAGTCAAGTAATTCATTCCAATGGGGAACAGGAGTATGATGCTGACAGCATCAATGTGAAGCTCCCACAGCAACTGCAGCAATATGCCTCAAAATCTGAGCAGCTGACATTTATCTCCTGTAGGCTGAAAGCATGAGTTGCCCAAACCCACCCTCTCCAGCCTGTTTTCCTCTCCCGTCTGTGGACCCCAAAGATGCTAGTTACATTTCCTGCAGAGCTTTAGTTATCACTTAGATCTTCAAGCCAAATGAAAAAAAAAATAAAAAAAATTGTGCTTCACTGAGCCAGGGGAGAAAGAAAAATATGAGATATTCAGAAATATCAAATGCAAATATTGGCTGGCCCCATCCCCCCCAACATCGGTTATTACTGAAAAATCAAGGAAGTTTGAAATGCACTTTGCACACAGACTCAGCATAAATAACGCTGCTTTGCATTTCATCAGCCTTATTTTCCCCATGGGTTCACTGTCATCTCTCATTTAGGCACCACAGGGATGATCAACTTCAGAAAGAAGTTGAGATGAAAGGCACCAAAATGTGAGTGGGTAAAAAAATTCCTGGCGCTCAAGAGCAATTCGGATAACTTTCCACTCCACAGGTGCATGAGCACTGGGGGATTGACTCAGTCTTCTTATTTAAAGGGAAACTTTTTCTGTATCGATAGTATAAAGATTTTAGGAAGTCACATTTTGCTTTTAAAGTGTTTTCTGACAAAACTGGGTATTCTCTGTGACTCTAGCTATGGTACCTTTGTGATCACCGTGAACGTAGGAATTCCTGTGCACTGGAGGGAGAGATGCAGGCAATATATTAATAATTCGTTATCTAATTTTTATTTTGAAGTATATTTAGTACTAGAAGATAATTACAGCTGTTACATAGAAGGAAAGAAAAAAAAAAAAGGTAAAGATAATGGCATTCAGATTAAAAGAGATGCAGTAAGACAGAAGGATATTTTTGTGGCTGCTGTGTCTCAGATAGGATTCCAATCTGGGTTCTCCTTCCACTTTCCTGTTTCACCCAGTGGAAGTCTGTCTCTTGTTCCCCAATTTTCCTGTTGCTAAACTAGGCCTTGGAATATCCCTTTCCCTCCTTTCCCTCAGGCGTTGCCTGCAGCGACCAATGGGCTATGAACTCTTCAGAACAGTGTGTACTCTCCTGCTGTGCACATTGCAAGTCCTGCCTGACAGAAAAGGAGAAGAGGGCAGACTTTAGTGCAAGACAACAGCAGAGGTGGAGGCAGAGGCAAGAGTAGCACAAGCAGTGACTTCAGAGGAAGACCCACAAGCGGGGATAAGACCATGACTTGCTGACCATGGGAGGCAGTGACTGTCACCTGTGGATGTGCCATGTGCTGAGTGAGGATAACCTGAGGGGTGGCTGAGGAGGGAACTGGCCCACTCACACACACAGAGCCAAGGAAGCTTTGGCTTTGAATGGAGCTTACAACAGAAAATACAAAGACTAATAATATTAGACAAGTGATTAAAAATACCTTGACAGCAACGAAAAAGGGATAAGGCAAGATCAATTCATATCTTTTCAATACAGTCTGGTACACGTAGATGTGCACAGAATAATTTTGGGAAAGGTGAAGCAATATTCCAACAGCTAAATATCTCCACTTTTATTTGTTTTATATGCAGTGATATTCCAGAAGGGGATTCATTCAAGACATCTGAGTAATATAGCAGAGCTAATCCACACGTGGTTCAGCAAAAGGTCACTATACTGCATCCTCCAGAGGAGATTTATATACCTCAGTATACGGGCATTTTTTCTTCTAATTTGGCTGTGTGTTTATTCTTGGAGAACAGTGCGTTGTAGGTCAATATGAGGTGCCTTTGGAAACTTAGAAGTGCAGTGAATTACTCTGGCTGCCACTAGCAGGGTTTTATCCAGTATGGCTTCCTTCGTACTGAAATGGCTTAGGAGCAGCTTTCAGACACCCATCAGGCATAATGCTTTCAAATATATCATCCAGGCTGTGTTTTGTGTCCACTTTTATAGCTATGGAGGGTGCTTAGTCAGGCAATTTGCACAAGGTCGTGAAGTTAAGTGGCTAAGTGAACGTCTTCAGACCAGCTTCCTTATTAGTTCTCAGCCTTAAACACATAGGGCCAAAAAGGGTCAGGTTTTCCTGGTGGCATCCAGCAGATGAGCCGTTGCTTCCCTTCCCTGCTGCTCTCTCCTATGGCAGTGAGGAGTGTGCCTCGTACAGGGGAGCGTGGGGGGAGCTGCACCCTTCCCAGCTATCTGCCTGGGCCCAGCCTCCAGCAATGCTCAGTTGCCCAGTCTTAGCCAAAGCCAAGCAGAAACACTTGATTCTCCAGAGTGCTGCACATCAGGCTCTGAAGATCTCATGAAACCCCTTCTAAAGCATTCTCTATAGGGCTGACGGTTTAAATGTTTAATTTAGGGACTAGCTAAGAATAACTCAGCAGCTGATGAAGAGAGATGCCAGTTCTGCTGTTCCAGGATTGATAATCCATAATGTACACGTGTTCTTTCTATTGTAGCAGTGTTACGTTGTGGGTATGCAGTAGCATCATCATTTTCTACTGAGCTTGGCCTATCTGTCACCTTGATTTTGTCAGCCTAATAATAAAATTAAGTACTGTTTGAAGGACCTTGCTGGTGAGTGTCTTTTTGTCAGAAAGAAACTGCCTTATGCTAAGGGTATTCCAGGGAAGTAGAAGTGTCCCCTGATGGAGACTAACTCTGAGGTAGATGGGAAGACATCAAGAGGAGAGCATCAGATTAATTTTTTAGCCACTAAAAATAATTGTTGCCCTGCTCTTCACCTGGAGGAGTCGGGTTCATTGCTGAAGCCCAGGAGAAATTACGAGATGTGCTGGTTACGGTTATCATAGCATAAAACAAAACTGTGCTTCCTTTCTGGAGCAGTTTCCCCTGTGTGTGATCAAGTTGCGATACAACCAGAGTGTGCTCAGACTGTGAACTTTATTTCCTGACCTTGACATGACTCAAGGTTACAGAAGCAAATACCCCTGTCACCAAAGGTAGCCCATAACCATTGACTCCAGTGGTTTTGTTCTGTGTCTTTTCACAAACATCTTTTTGATTACGATAGTTCTATTTACAAGGTTATTCTTCACATGACTTTCTTCTCTGTATCAGGCAATATCTTTGTCCTCAAAGGTCCCGAGGTCTCTCATTCTTTCTCATCTACTGCCTGAACAACAACTTCTGATCAGTCATTTGAAATCACTGATTTCAAAACTGATTCTGCTACTTGTCTCATTATGTTACTGGCGCTAATAGCCCCTGGGTCGCGCAGCGTGCAAGATCTTTAAATCAGTCATCAGTTTTAGTATCTTTGTGCCCATTTTGTATTGGGTAAACTGAGGTATAAAAAAGAAAGTTGCTTTTAGATGTTAATGGGCATCCGTGGCATAGACACCTTTTAAAAGACTTGAAATGTCCAGGTGTCTTTCTGCTCAGCTCTCCAGTCAGTACCAGTTTTGGACATTCTGGGCTGGATAGGGCAGGAAGCCCAGGTGCAGATGTATACCAGATACAAATCAGATCCATGTTATCCAGACTAAAACAACGAAGGAAAATTCTGGTAAAAGAACTAATCAGTCAAAAATTACTACAACATTGTCTTCTTCATGTTGAGATTCCCTCTGAAGCCCACAGACAGTGGACCCTCCTAAGGCACGATTCCTCTTCTGAAGTGGCTGTCGGAAAGCAGGAGGGATCAGCTGCTCTGGGAGCCTGTGGGCTGGAACCAGGGTAAGATGCTGACCTGTGCACGGGAGGTGTTGGTAGCGGGGAGAGCTGCCCTGCTCTGAGGGGAGGGTCAGCGTTGTCCGTAGGCACACGTCATATAGAACTGGAAGCAGGGTTCACTCTGCAGTTCTGCCCCGTCCCTTGTCCCCTTAATCTTCAAACATACAGCAGCAAACAATTACTGGAACCCAAACAGCCTGGGAGAAAACCCAGAGCTAGGTCCTTTTCATTTAGCCAAGTATACGATTGGAAAACAAACAAATGCTTTCTTTAAAACAAATCCAGTACAGCAATTTGCTTGCAAAATTCCTGGAGTGGAGCAGATGCCACATAAAAGCTTTGAGTCTGTGGACTGAGTCAAGGGTGCGTTGTATTGAGCAGAAGCAAATAGGTAAGCCACAGAGAGAATATGAGGGAAAGGAAAAATACATGTCCATGGTTGGGAAGATAGTACATGTTCCCATCTGGGGTGTTTGACTGAGTTCTCCTCTTCCAAACGTACCACCGAGCACATTAGCAAAGGATGCATGGCTTTTAGTGGTTATTACATTAGCCAAATTTAGGACCCTATTGAATTGCGTCCATCAGTGGCCCCTCGCAGACCGAAACAGCCCAGGGTGCAGAGAGGAGCCTGTGGGGTGGCTGTGCTGCGGTCTGGGTGTGTTCAGAGGAGCGTTGTCACGAGAGCCAAAGGGCCACTGTTGGCACATCTCTTCTTGGTGTCAGTCTGGGAATTTCCCGTGCTGCACGGAGCAGCCCTCCTCAGTGCTAGGTGTTGTGCAATCACAGAGGAAGGTTGTGCCCGTTGTTTTGAGGTTGCGGTTTGCACTGTGGTTTGGTTAATAATGTACAGGGAGCAACAGGCTTTTTAACCACATCAAAAGCATTTCCTGTCACTGGGAAGCACTGGTTCTACGGGAAACCCTTGTCCAAAACAACTGGAAAGACAGTGTGACTTTGGAAAAGTCAAGCCTAAGGCCATCATTTTGCAGTGATCTAAACCAATGCAGCAATGATCTTTCATGTGAGCTGCAGTTTTGACTCTGAATATTTGACCTCAGAAACATAATGAGTGAATATCAGAAGTGAAGTTGTTTTCATCGTGAGGAGTGTATGTAAAATTAGCACCTCTTTGTTTGCACTCTTCTACTGGGACTCTTTCCCATACTTAGAGATACTTGATAGCATCTTTGGACAGACATCAGTTTTTGATAATATTCCAGGCATGCACCCAGGTCCGCTAACTAATGCAGCAAGTCTGGCTGCTAATGGACTGAGCAGATGACCGGGAACTATTCGTTTGCTCAGCTAAAACCTCTGTCCTCTTCCTCCGTGGCAGGAATTTTCCTGAAGTGGTTAGATTTATTAGGGGAAGACGTATGGGTCTCAGTTTGCTGTCATGTTGTTAGGGGAGGGTGAAGGGTGTCTGAGCATGAATTCAGGTGCTGGTTTGTTTTATCTGATAGAGTTTGCCATTGCAATCAGGGCATTAGATTCTCTTTCTCCTCCAAAGTTTATTTATGGATTTGTAGGATGAGGCCAATGTCTGATGCAGGAAGCACGATGCAACCTGAGAGCACCTCAGGTAAGGCCAGATGTCAGAGGGTGCCTGCTTTCTGGGTTAGTTATTTCTCTCCCACTTGGCGCTGTGCACGATTTAACTCAGTTGTAACAATTCACGCATCTTCAGAATGGAGTTTGTCATAACTGAGGAAATAAGTCCCATCAAGAGAAATACAAACAGAAAGGAACTCTGTTCCTGAGTTCACTGGTCACTGGAAACACATCACACTCCCCTGAACTCTCGGAGCTCTCTAACAGTGTAAAATACAGTGGGAATCTCTTGCTTGTTGCTGACACGTGGGTGTTTGTGTTGTGGAACTGAGCAGCTGCTCACTGATAGCAATCTTTACTGCAGTATTTCTCCACACAAGAAGAGATGAGGATGAGTCCATGGCTCCAAGTAAGCAGGGACCATGGAGAGGTGCTGGTACTTGCAGAGGGTTTGATCCAGGACGTGTGTCTACTGACATGCCAGAACTACTTGAGGTGAAGAGAGTCTCGCATACATATGGTAGATAACATCCATATTTCAAACAAAATGTAGATCTCTGAATCTATCAGCAGGACACTTAGTTCACTGCTACTCTGGATATTTTGTTGTTAATGGAGGCCAGTTGATTGACCGAGAAAGGAAATGCATCAAGAACCGATAGTGAATATAAATTGCAATCCCTGCTTTTTGGGTGTCTGCTTGGTTTCATTTTTAAGAAGGAACCAGTATGAGTGAGAGAATTTATATTAAAATTTATATTTAAGATTATTAAAGCTTACTTCACAGACTGCAGATATTAATATCTAGACCATGGTACCAGATAATCTCCCAGCAGGGAGTGGTGGTTCAACCATGAAATGTCAGTGTTCAGCTGTAGGAAGAATGAACTTAGGGCTTTGCAGATCTGTGTTGGAAAGTTTAAATTCTTACTTGTGAATAAATATAAAATAATAATCACCAAAGGATATTTTTGAGGGGATGTAGTCTAAGAGTGGATGGTTGTAAAGCAGCTGCCCCATGCCTTCAGAGGAAACGCGATCATAAAGGAATTGTAGTGTGTAAAGAAAAAAATATATCTAATATATTTTGAAATAAAAATAAATCCTTAGAAATTAGATACGGCTGTCAATACTCTGAGAAAATCTCTAACCAAATTAATGCCATGATAAGTATATTTGTTGTGGGTTTAGTGGATTTTACTAGGGAGTCATGCCTAAGAATTTGTAAACACTATTTATTAAATCTGATGGAGGGGAAAATTTAACCATATGGTGGTAAAGCATGGAGTGAGCATGCTCTGGCTAGCAAAGGATTTCATTAGCAAAGTTACTGCTCTTCCAAAAGGCATTCACCTCCAAGACTGACCTCAGGGAGAAAGTAATTCCTCTGGTAGATGGCTTGATAAAGTCAGAAAGTGGGTCAATAGCTGAGATTGGAAAGGAGGTGATAATGGCAGGTCCCCTGGTGGCAAGGGGGTGGCAAGGGGAGCTGGTGGGCAGCCCTGGCTCAGCTCAGAGCAATGCGAGTGCCTGGCCTGGGCTGTACGCGATGTGGGGTCAGATGACCAGTATCAGCTGTATCCGAGCGGTCCATAGAGCACCTCTGTGGTGTTGCTGGTCAGATGCCCCAAAGAGGAAGGGTTGTTTGGAGTGGATGAGCTGAAGAAGCTTCATCTGCTCTCCATAGGCCATCAGGAGGATTCCTTGGCTTGAGTCCATCCAGCAAGGAAGTGCCCCTGGTCACATCGCCAACCTTTTAGGTTACCTTTTCAAGACAAGAAGCCTTTTTTCAGCTACTTTCACATCTCCCATAAGCCTACCCTGGCATTTTCTTTCGTGTGTTTTCAAAAGCCTGCAGTACTTTTCCATGGGTGCCATGGACATGTGCAGCACTAAGAAGCGTGTGGGCCCTTTCTGTGAGTATAGAAGGGAGGAAGGGGGAAAGAGTGCAATGGAGAGAGGCTTCCCTCAAGACATGCACATGCTACACACGCTGTTGCTGCTTAACACTTCTGTTTCCTCCACGACTCCAGCTCCAGTTCACCTTATTTCTGATGTTTTATTTAACCTTCACTTACCGTTCTTCTTTAACTCTCTGCTTGTTTACTGATGCCAGGCTACTCATCCTCGGTATTCCCTTCAGCAATCACTGCTCTTTATTAAACCTTTCTTCTTCCTGCACCAGAACCCCATTCCTTTCCAAAAGCAAAGAGCAGTTGCTCAGCTGAGCAGGTTTTGATATTGTATAAGGACAGGTTTCTAGAGATGTTGCTGTGATTCCCAAGACCCGTGTCTGACTAGTTTCCAGTGTAGTATTAGCCAAGGAGTCCTTTTTAAGTGCAGGGTAACACACATAGACATGCTTGAGCTGTATTAGCAGAGTATTCACAGACCAGTATCTCATTTTTTACTGGATGGCTACAGGGAGGAATTTATAGCATTTCTAATAACGGAAATTATAAACTTCCATTAGTGGGTAATGTACCACAGATTTAAGATCCTGATTCTTACTTGTATGAAAGTCTTTAGGGAAGGCCTTGGTCACCTTGAGTTCACGAGCAGTGACTACATTGGAATTTAGCTACTGATTTTTTATAGATATTTATGCCTTCTCCTGAGTTTTCCATGCCTGTACTAAATGACAGGGTGAGGATATGTTCCTAATTGCACTCTGCAGTTTTGAATTCACCATTTAAGTGGTGAAGGTAAAAGAGAGAAAAACTGAAATGGAGAGGAGCACAGCTTTGCCTAAGGCAGTCTGCTGAAGATGAGGAAGAACGAGGCACTGAATAAGAGAAAATAAAAATTGCAGGTATTAGAAAATTGGCCAGTGAAGAGGTCTTGAATTCTAGTTGCAAAAGAAAGGAAAGAGCTTTCATTCCTTCCCAGTTTCAGTGTGCTATCCTGCAGACGAGCTCTGTGTATTATGGTATATTATCAAGTTTGAACAGTAATTCTACATGATTGTTCCTTAAAAATTGCTATTGATGCTTTTGGTTAACTCACCTTTTCACAGCTCTCCTGCTATGTAGCATGTGGCTGTGAGGAGAATACAGAATTGTTCTCGGGTTGGCTGCAGGTTTGAAAACTGTCTCCGTGAATCTGAAGAAATGACAGGAGATGACCCTTCCCTGAAATACTTTGTAGAGACCCAGGAAATACCTTAGAGGTTGTAATGTGATTCCTAAAAAGAGAAAGAAGATGTAATAATCTGAGAGGGGGTTGGTTTTCACTCTAGCACAAAGCTTTGGGGATTTTTCTGACTGTGCCCGGGACACTCTGCGACAGGCACGGATGTAAACTGGGAAGGCAGGGGAGGCATCCTTGGTGTTCTGGGCAGAATGGACAGGCTCAAAGTCATTGCTGATGTTGAAAGGAGAAGAGAATATATGGTTGTCTGCTGGAAATGAGACTTTTGTTATGAGGAAGAGTGTTCCCACCAGCAGGTCCAGACCAACCTTTGGTTGACAGAGATTACATTGGTCAAGGCGGTCTCTGCATTTCTTGGGTATTTTGGAGCTTACACCTTTAACATAAAAATGGCCAAGCACAGTCTGACCAAATAAAACATGATTATATCCTTTTCAAATTCAGATCGGGGAAGTATGAAGTGCTTAATCTCATACTTTCTTCATTAATTGCAAATTTAATTTATAAACAGCTGCATGAGTTAGAAATTCCATCTCCTGTGATGAATACAGACCAATTAAGGTTATAAGTGGAAATAATTTATGGGACGTGTCAAAAGCAAAAATAGATTTACATAGAGCTGTATTGATTGAAATGCAATCTCATCAATCTGGAGGATGTTCTGGACAGTATTCAAGGAACTTGGAGATGAAAAAGATGGGAAGACAACACAATAAACCAAACATCTTAATTTGCAGGCAGCTACAACGTGGAACTGGTTCCCAGCTGCTATAATAATTCCCTCCCTTCTCACACAGCTCCACTATACTGACAAATCTAAATATGAAGAAGAAAAATGTCTCTAGAAAGCTGTTATTTTGCTGCCTGAATTGTGTCAAGGAAGTGTAAATATAATCACATTTTATCCTCCGATCTGAAATGGATTTCAGTGGCAGAGATCACAGTGTAGCATGCCTTGATTGATAATAACTCCCTTGTTACCATCAGTAATACGGTGAGGTGAGGAGGAAGGAGAAAGCAGTTCTGTTCATGACAGAATTACCAGGCACGTCACTCAAAATCCTGTATCTTTATTTGTGCTGGGAAGGGAGAGTAGACCCCAAAGGTTTGCTGTGAGAAACAGACTGTCCTAAGGAAATTCCTTCTACAGTTATTTGGATGCAGAGGCCCACGCGGTATCTGTAATATGACAGATGCACCACATGATCTCTCCTCGAGTGAGCCGTAAGAAGCTTATAGTTTTCTCAGATTTGTTATGCAGAAATTAATTCTGAATGGTACTTCGTGGTGTTTACAGAAACAGGCAACAGCAGGTTGGTAGAGACTTGAAGCACAAGCTGTTTTGGTCAGTTCTGGAGGGGGTTCGTGCTCCTCCCGGCCCACAGCTGACCGTAAAACGTCAAGCTCTTCCTCCCTTTCCTACCGCAACCCTTCAGCAATGACTGTGCTCCCAGAGTGGAAGTGACTTTTCTGAGTCTGGCTGGATCAGCCGGATACTCCACCACTCTCAGCTGCTCGTTCCCCCCTTCCCCAGCTGGAGAACACCAGCCCTGTTCCTCACACACTCCTGTGCCAGCAGCGCTCGTGCGAGTGCTTCCAGCCCACTGCAGGCAAAGGCAGCCCATTGCTGCTGGCTTTCAGCTCCAGGCTGGCTCTGCCTGGCCGTCAGCCATCGGCTCTTTTCTAGCTGGGCTCAGAGGGCCCCAGGACCACCAGTGGAGGGGGGACCAGGCTGCTCCTGAGGGAGCTGGGACATCTCCTAGCAGCACAGCAGCATGCCGAGCAAAGCGCAGCCCATGCTCTCAGCACTGAAGGCCTTGTTCAAGTGCTGCTGGGGAAGGGCCATTGTTCGAGCTGTCTCTAGAGATCGCTGTCCTCGCAGCTCTGACTGGTGAGCAGGACACGTGGGCGCTTCTGTGGCTCTGCAGAACCAGTGCAGTGATGAGAGGAAACTGGGTGTGCTTTGGCCTCCTTTGGTCACTTGATTTAATTGGCAGCTGGAACAGTGTGACCGATAGCTCAGGAAAACAGTGGAGGGAAGAAGGGGAGAGGTACAGCTGGTGCTGTCTCTAGTCTTGTCTGGGATCCTCTACGCAGGGCCATATGATAGCGTCAGCATTTGAAGAAGGAATAGCTGATGTTTGACACGTCTGTGGCTTTAGAGGCTTAGGGTGGTCCACACAGTGCCTTACAGATTACAAAATGAAATCCCAGACTGCTGTCTCCCAGTTTTCTCTCATCCCAGTTCTTCAACAGATGACTTCCTAACCTGTTCACCTGGCCAAGCAACTTAACTCTGTCTTGAATTTCGTGCTCGCACAGCTCCATCCATTTCCTCTCCCTTCCCGAAGCGTGACTGTGCAGTAGCTGGCAGAGCTGTACGAGGGAGCACAGTGTGTCTGAGGCTCTGCTAGCTTGGTAGCCAGCCAAAAATGACGCATGTGGAGACCCCCCTCCACAGCTGTATCCTTTTCAAAGTGATGTTTGTAGCAGAGAGCTACAAAAGTGCTATTATGTTGTCTTGAGTGGCTGTGCGGGTTGCATTCTAAGCAGAGCAGGGATTAAATTTTGCCATCGCTGCCCATGAGCAATTTGCCATTGTGCAGCAAGCAGCTTTCAGAGCAGGTTATTATTGCTGTCTGCGCTCTACCATTCTTATTATATGAAACCTGAAACAGGACTCCCAACCTTGGAAGAAAAAAAAAAGATAATCCCTTTTCCTCTATTGTTGGCAATACCGTCTTAGAAGCCAGAGAAATGCAGTCCCCCCCCTTCTCCTCCCTTAATGATCCTGTGCTTCTCTACTCGGCGTTATTTCTGTGTTTCCCTCTGCTGCATTTCGAATAATGCTGGGACTAATATGGCTGTTCCCACTGAACGGTTCCAGCTGATAGGAGGCCACCTCTGGCCCAAAGATCTCCGTCTGTGCACAAATGAGGGGTGACAGCCACTTCTAGGGACAGGAAGTTAACCGACAGGTTACACTGAACAAAGCAAGTGGCAAAACCCGTTGAGGTGTGTTTATTTTTGTTTTATTTGGGGGTCAGATGTATTAGTGAGAAAGAATGGCTTTTTAGAGTGGAATTTCTGAAGAAAAGACACACTTGGCACCAAGGGGTGTTTCCTCCAGTATTTTTATCTAGACAGGGCCAGAAATGTAACAGCTCAAGGTGCTTTGAATTAAAGCAAACCCCCACTCCTTTCCTCTTCTCAGCCAGCTCCATTTCTCCTCCAGTCTCAACCCAGATCACAGAAATGCCCACCACTGCCTCTCAAACTAGTCCTTTTCTTTCAGTGTCACACTTGACTGCACACTGTATTGAAGAGGTACTGCCATGTGTTTGCACTTTTCTGGTTTTCCATTTTTCTCTAACTGTACTTAATACTCCTAATTTACTCCAAATCTCAGTCCTTTTCCATATTATCTAAGAATGCAGTTGCTGCTCGGTCGAGTCCCATGGAATAACTTTGTATCTGTCTTAAATACCAGCTTAATACCAAAGTAAATTTACCATTAAAATGAGTTCCAGTAATTTCTTCCTTGGCTCAGCTTCATAGCAAAGGAGGACCTGCTTCATTGCAAAACAAGTGTGGATGGAAATTGGGTGGCAGCTCTGTCTCTTATCTTAGCTCAGATGAACCCTGAGCTCTCAGACCTTCTGTATGAAGATGGAGACCCCAAATGCCAGAGGAATTCCTGGGAAGATCTGAAGAAGGCCATCCGTGTGGATGAAATTGCCCCAGGAATCACAGTGGCTATTCACTTCTTCTCAGGATCCGTATTCATTCTGCTATAGAAAAAGTCCTTTTTGAGAGAAACACTGTTATCACTTTTTACTCGAAGGACCCATACCAATCTCCTTTTTAAAAGAAAAGGCTAAAAATTCAAGGCTTAGGGACAACATCAGCTTCTTAAAAGAAAATGTCTAGACACAAAAAGAAGCCCAGTGAAGACCTTTTTATTGCTCCTGATATTAGATGTGTTTGATCCTGCTGTGCTGGGAGCAGTGCAGGAATCAAAGGAGTGATCATATCTGTGAGCATCACAGGGGATGAGAGGTTCAAGGCATCACTCTGCCCAAGGAAATATCAGGGCTTCTGGACTGGGGTCCTGGATCTGGGCTTAGCTTGCATGAGCTGGTGGGAGGCCCTTTGCTAACATAGTCCATCTTCCCCTGGTCCATAAATTATTTCTTTTGTGAGGTAGAAAGTCCCAAATTCAGTTTCCTCCAGTGATCTCTTCTCTCAGTTCTGTCCAAGAAAATACAGCCTTTGGCTGAAGCTTCTCCATGGCTGAGGCATTTTGTGCCAGCATTGCCTGAGGAGCTCACCCAACAGCTTTCCCTTCTGCACATTGATGTTGGTCAGAGTCACAAACTATTTGAATAGAATAGATAGAATAGATAGATTGGGTTGGAAAAGACCTCCAAGATCATCGAGTCCAACCCCTGATCCAACTC